>JBBBDQ010001916.1:2927500-2932500 GCA_037127315.1 Ascarosepion bandense | reverse complement strand
AGATAGATAGATAGACAGACTAGATAGATAGATAGATAGATAGATAGATAGATAGATAGATAGATAGCTATGAACAGACAAGAAATAGATAGATATGATAGATAGAAATAGATAGATAGATAGATAGATAGATAGATAGATAGATAGATAGATAGATTTGCATTCTTTAACGAATCTTCGTCTACTCACTAATTTTATGCAAGCGTTGTTTTCTGTTAATGCCTTTTGCTATATCATGTAACCGTCAGTTTTATGCTAACAGTTTCTTTTTTTTACACTTATCCTTTGTAGAACTCTCTTCCGGCTTCTAACATCCCAGCCAACTTTGATCTACAAAATATAAATTCAAAGTCAGTCGTTGTTTTATGTCATCCTTAATTTTATTCTCTTAGTGTTTTCTCTTTTGCTCCTTAATAATTTTACTCATCTTTTCAAATTCACTAACCCATTGCTTTTTATTTATTTATTTATTGCCTTTTATTGCATTGTTGCTTTGCATAGGGTGAAATGATTAAAAACTAAAACAAAAAAAACTGTTCTTTAATTAAAAACATGGCATCCAAATTGTTGACTTCCGTTATATTACTTTTTACGGATACTTTTTAAATTGTGGCTTTTGAAGACGTTACTACTTTCCTCATAGTATCATTTGGCTTGTATTACTTCGATCCATAATTTCATCATTTTATACAGGCTCATATTAAAGATGTCGAGAAGATTGCTCAGCAGCCATAGAAGTTAAACACCCACCAATTTACAGGCTCCATACTGACAGATGCCTCTTTACTGATATCGATTTAAGGATCGAAAGTATTGTCCATACCATCCATTAGTGAAATAACACTGATTTCTGGGCAGGTTTTTAAATTTCATTTGCATCATATATTATATTGCAAAACCGGTAGCCAATTCCAATGCAGCTTTCATTAAATTTTCCCTTAATGGTTGGGTAAAATAATACCGAATTGCACGAAGAAGACTTTTTTTTTCCTAATAATTCATGTTTTGTGACATTCTAGTCATTCTTTCATACAGCGTTATAGGTTTACTCCCACTGCGTCACGTATGCATCCATTTGTTATTTCTGCAGAACTGTCCTTTACGGCCCCTCTACCCGCAGAATGCAACTTGTCCCCCCTCAAACATACTGAACCCACAGTAAGTGGTACTTTAATCAAAATAACATACTCTCGAAAAATTCGCAGACTGTCAGTGTCGATTTTCTTAAACGTTTTATGACATCTTGAAAGTTTGAATATAACATATTATATTCTTGTATGTATGTTGAAACACATATCGAGAATCTATTTCTCTCTCAAGTTCATTTTTTCTTAAATTACAAATGATTTGCGACCTCTTCAGAGCCCGGAAGTCTTCTATCAAAGATTATATATATATATATATATATATATATATATATATATATATATATATATTTTCTAAACATATGCTATTAAATATAAGAGACAATGAATGTCTATTATGTTTAATCATGAGCCGTTCTAAACGTCGTATTTTTGCTTTAATTTCAGTTGACAATAAAGACAAAAATTCTCCAACATTTGGATAATTATTTATTGGTTTTCTTCTAAGCTTTCGGCTCACATGAGCCATCTTCAGAGAGGTAGTTTAAACTGAAATATTATAAAATCCACCATCAGCGACGATTTTATTTTGTGTTGACATAAAACTCCGCTTGGCAACGGCAATAATTACCAAAAATAATAAACGCAGTTCTTAAGTTTGCGATGCGATTTTATGACGTCACACCGGTTGATATATATATATATATATATATATATATATATATATATATATACTATATATCGACCGGTGTGACGTCATAAAACCGCAACTGCGTTTATTATTTTTGGTAACTATTGCCGTTGCCAAGCGGAGTTTTATATATATATATATATATATAGCGAGAGAGAGAGAGAGAGAGAGAGAGAGAGAGAGAGAGAGAGTGACGGTTAGATAGATGTCTCTGTCAACATACAAGTATGATAATAATTTTCGAGTTAAATCCTAATAATTATTTTGTTAATTTTTTTTTTCATTGCAATAGATTGGCGGAGCTAAGGAGCCTTACGGCCCCTTGGAAACTTGTGCCCTCCTGCAAATGCGGGATCTGCGAGGTTCTAAAAAAGGGCCCTGATTCTTCCTATGTTATCATGCCAAGGATTCAGTTAATAAAATTGAACATTATTTGCAAAAGGATTAAATACAAACTATGAGACGAAATTATTCATGTTTTTTATTGTTTTGTTTTGGTTACGGGGCCCTATCTACCGGGAATGGACTCTTCCTCCTCCTGCAATATAATACTACCTGCGAGACTTCCGGGACAAAGCTGGGAAGTAGCTGTAGGCAGTCATGTGACGCAGTCTAGAGACAGTCAAGTCGCAGCGTAATAATACCGTTCGTACTTACACTTATATATTTGCTGATGACGAACACTTATTATTGTATATAATGTTCTTGTTATTCTAATACACCGTTTGGACCTACCATTCTGTTTCCATGTCTTTCTTCCTGTCCCAACCAGGGCACACCTGCTTAGCGAGGAAGACTTCGTCACAACAATTCCACAACAGTGTTTTTGTTTTTGTTTTTTGATTTTTTGCAAAATGAGAATTGAAAATCGGAGATACCAAAATCTAATAAGGAAAATAAATGTAAATATTTTGGAAGTACTTCTATAGAGAACGAAATGAAATCCGAAAGTACATTGAGACAGTCAAAGTTGCCATCCAAAAGCTAAGAAAAGTATTGAGAAACAGAAATATTTTGTGATAAACTAAGTAAACATCACTGACCTTTTAGTGGGTGACTGTCATCTTAGATAGGAGCGAATGCTGGACGATCTTCTCAGAGATTGAAATGCGAATTGAAGCAACATAAATACTGTTCTACAGAAGGATGCTGAGGATGCTATTAATCGAATATGTCAGCAGGAATAAAGTTAAGATCATAAAGCTATATTTAATAATTCTAGGACATATAAATAATGAAATAAGGGCTTGAGATTCACCGGAGAGTTTAAAAGCAGAAAGGACAGAAGACAACAAGGCAATGTCTTACTTACCGAACTTGAGTAAACAGATTGGGGAACAGGTTTTTTTTTTTTTTTTTGCCGTTTTACCCCAACCAAGGCCGTAAGGCTACAGATGCACACTGGGGGTATATAAGAGAAAATCTAAACTTATTTATAAATGGAAGTTTGTGTGTGTGTGTGTGTGTGTGTGTGTTACCTATAGACTCCGAAACGGCTGAACCGATTTTCTTGAAAATTTACACGTTGTACTATAAGCGTCTGCGAGTGTTCTTAGCCAGGTTTTGTGTCGAGGTACCCCTGATAAATATCGAAAATCGGTAATCGAAATAATCGGGTTATAGAAGGAATGGTCCGATTTTAATCAAATTCGTTACACTCATAGAAAAAGACATAAGAAACGATATTCAGAAATTTCAAGGTTGCAGTTCTTGCAATAGTGCAGAAAATCCATAATATATATATATATGTATATATAAAAGGCAAGATGATTGTGTGTGTCTGTTTATCTGTCTGTATGTCTGTATTTTTCGGTCCTTTTATTTTGGTTTTTGGTTCAGGTTTGGCTCTAAGTAGATATAATTGTAGTTATTACTCTCAGCCATGATACCATTTACTCAGAGGACTTATTTAGCCTTCAAAATTCAGTTTACGACGAAAAAAACCTATCTGATATCGATACCAGGAAATCAAAATTTGACTTACATCCATTCATTTTTCTTTCAGTATACGGTTTCGCTTTAACTGGAAACAACTATTTCTTTTTAGTCTTTCGTGTCAACGTCCAAAGATTCTGAGCTCCAGGACCATGGATTAAAGCTTTCATAACACCCGAGCAACGCCGGGCTATACTTCTAGTATAAGACAGAAGGAGAGTTAAGAGAATGACGAACCAGTTGCAGGAGGTGTCAGAGAAATGAATAAGAGAAAGGTGAGAATATAGGTGTAATGACAGTTGCAATGTTAAAGAGAAAGGAAGGGATATACAGGGCGATGTAGAAAGAACTGGGGTCAAGTGGTTAAGAGATCGGTATTGACATTGCATTTAAATTCCTGGAGGTTGTAGCCGTCAGGAAAGCAAGAATATGAAAGAGAGTTCCACAGGCGGGAAGTGCGAGAAAAAAGCTGTTAGAGTAGAAATGGCTGCATTTGGTTGATCTAACTGTGAATGGGTAGGACCCTGTTGCCAGTGGGCACCAGTGACTTAAGTTCTTCAGAGCAGAAGCCATGAAAATATTTGAAGAAGAAACAGAGGGAAGCCATATCCCGTCGGTGAGAAAGTGGCTGGTGTCGAACCACAAAATCGGTACCTATCACATTGCTGATTTTCCTTTGGAGCCTGTCGTAAAAACTGAGATGAACAGTGGGAGAGCATGACCATATCTGACAGCAGTATTCCATGCACGGACGGATGTGATTTGAGGAAAAATAATTTATAAAGAGCAATAAATGACAGAAAATCGTGAAGAGCAATGATCGTCTATCTTTATCCATTCAATCCTTGATATCATATTTCTATATAATTATTTTACACTTAATATAGATACAGTGTTTATAATTCTTCTGGCTTTTTCTTGTACATTTTTACTTTCGTAATGTATATCTGTCTGTTGTCAAGATACCGGGTTATTTTTCAAGATTTATTTTTTGCCTTTAAAATGCCAAATACTAAATTATACCTCCTAGATCATTTTAAATACTGAATTACTTCCCCTGTTTCATTTTTAAGCGTGCATTTAATTTTGAGTGCGGTCGAGTGCATTTTTTGTATTTTTGCTCTTGAGAGCGGGCGAGTTCATTGCAATAATTTTATCATTTTAGTAATCATCTCTGTCTCTCTTTCTGTATCTTTTTCAGTTATTCTCTATTTCTCTCTCTCTCTCTCTCTCTCTCTCTCTCTCTCTCTCTCTATCTATCTGTCTCTCTTTATGTATCTCTTTCACTT
>JBBBDQ010001916.1:2877500-2925000 GCA_037127315.1 Ascarosepion bandense | reverse complement strand
TTTGATTGCTAAGGTCGATTTTAATTTTACAGAATGGAAACAATATTAGGAAGAATATTACTTGGACAATAATCAATAGATCTGAGAGGTTGCTGGCTAATTTCCTCCTATTGGCACCTCTTCCACCTACCATTTTTTCATTCGTCACCAATAAGTTACGTATACCTGTCATCATTAATAACGTTTAAATTCTATATCTTATTTATAACTGGATCTTTGTCTCTGTGTGTGTGCTTCCGTTACCTATAGACTCCGAAACGGCTAAACCGATTTTCTTGAAAATTTACACAGTTGTACTATAAGCGTCTGCGAGTGTTCTTAGCTAGGTTTTGTGTCGAGGTACCCCGGATAAATATCGAAAATCGATAATCGAAAAAATCGGGTTATAGAAGGAATGGTCCGATTTTAATCAAATTTTATACACTCATAGAAAAAGACATAAGAAACGATATTCAGAAGTTTCAAGGTTGCACTTCTTACAATAGTGCAGAAAATCGATAATATATGTATATATTAAAGGCAAGATGTTTGTGTGTGTGCGTCTGTTTATCTGACTGTATGTCCTTTATACAAATCCACAATTTTTATCCGATTCTCACCAAACTTCGCACAAATATTCTTTAGGCTGAGTATGAGCTCCAGGACCATAGATTACTTTTAAATCTTCCATTACACCCGAGCAACGCCGGGCTATACTGCTACTTTCAAATAAATTAAATTAGGAAGGCGCGAAAAAATTAAGCGATCTCCTATTTGAATTTTCTGAAGGATTTTATGAGATAATGATCGAATAAGCAGTTTACGAGTTCCACAACATTAGTATTGAATAGGAGTAGATAGATTTGTCTAACTTCCAGTTCACGCCCCTCTCTAGTATTATGTTTATGTACATTTTCTTTTCCTATTACAATTATATTACCTATTGGTTAGAACGTTTGCTCTCTGACCATAAAATCTGTGTTCGAGCCTCGTCATTGTCGATTTCTAAGGAAAGGTTACTTCTTAATGTTATCGCTCTGAAGGAGGCGATCCAAATATGCGGAACTTTTAGAAAATGCCTGACAACGATACCACAAATTGCGAAATTTGATCCTAGCACGAAGTTGCAAGTCATCTGTGACCGAGGTTTTGCGTGTTTTGGCCTTGATCAGATTGTTAACGCGTTCTCTCCCAGAAACTGCAACTAGATCTGCTTGACATAGGTAGGATTTGTCGATGTTGAATAAACACGAATGTGACAAGTGGGATTAGCTAACCGCCTTGGAAGACGGGCATCCGTAGATAGAATGTGCGACTATTTTTAATTTTATAATCATATACCCCTTGATTAAGGCATGGAGACACTCGACGTAGAAAATGACACTGAGGAGAGATAATGATTAGCATTAGACTTTCATAGGTTAAGATTGTAGCGTTATATCAAGCATCCTCTTGGGAGTCGATTGCGGTGAGCTATTGTTTAGGATTGCGTTTCCGCTTTATTATAAATTCTGTACATTTTCTTTTACTTCTAGTAGATTCCTTGCGTCTGAGTGACATCATCGCCTTACTTGCGGTGAATCGAATAAAAACTTGAAAAAAATTAATTAAAAATAAAGCACCTTTGCAATCTAATCCAATGCATCGTTGAATATTTGGGCCGAGAAATGGTAACAAACATTTGAAATAAACATGAATGATGTTAGAGTTTAATGAAGTAAAATTGTACCAATGAAAAAATTTGAAATTAGCAGGGTTTTTTTTTTATTTCACTGAAGAAAACTTTAAAAATATTTAAGTGTTATTTGTTGCTCTATATTGTCTTTTTTAGGTATCTCTACGTGGTGTAATGGTGAGCAAACTTGTCTTGGTAGAATAATTTACAACTGAATAGTGAGTTTGATACTCATTGGGTGTCTAAATACTTTGTGCTTTGTGCCACATTTAAACATCGCTTACAAATCTCCTAACTTTTCTTTCTTTCATATGTTTGAATGTAGGTCATTATTTAGTGAAGTGAGGGAGTACAAATGAAAAGTTTTGAATTGTTTTTTTTTTTATTTCAGTGATGGTGATTTTAAAATATGTGAGTGTCTTAAACGGCTTTATCTTTCCTTTTTTTACTTTCTTTCATATGTTCAAATTCAGTTTATTATTTTATGAAGTAAAGGAATAAAAAAGAAAGAATTTGAAATTTAAAGTGTTTTTTTTTTATCCATTTCAGTGAAAGAGACTTTAAAATATGTGAGTATTATTACCTCTTCTGTCTTTTCTTACATTCTTTTTTTAGATTTGATAACAGGAATGTGACGTTACTAATAAAAAGTTTGAAATTGTCATGTTTTACCATTTCCTTGAAGTTGACGTTAAACTCAAAAATGTTATCGCTGCCTCTATCTTCTCCTTCGTTTTTTCACTGTTTCCCTGATATATTTTTTCCGTTTGTTCTCGCAGCCAAAACGGGAGTGTTAATTTTTATGAAGTATCGGCAAAACTTATCCTCCATAAAAATTAATAACTAACGAATAACCAAAACGAACCGAATTATAATACAAAATTTCTTCTTTCCATTAATGTAAATTAAAAAAAAATAACAAGAATGGCTATCATCATCAACCGCATTAATACCCTTATTTGACAGCAAAAGAGCAACTCCACATGTCAGGTGTTAGAAGAAAACAATCAAAGACGAAAATGTCACAAGCCGCTGGCTGCCCTATCAGTATGTCCCTGTAAAGTCTTCAGACTAATTACATTCCTTATTTTCAAAAGTCTTAACCTTCACGGCCAAGACCAGCCATGTTATGCCCCTCGTAGCAAACCACGAAAATTTTGTTCGGATTTCGTTGGTGACATATAAGTTACACTCGAGTAGCTTCTTCCAAGGAACCGCTGCATTCTGGGACCGATTTGATGCTTCTGAAATCGTTACAATCTTAACCTGTTTAAGCCGACAGCTAATTATTATTGCGCCACATATCCTCAAAATGTATCTCGCTCCGCCGAGTAGCTCTTTGGTTTCTCCCAGGTGTTTATCGTTGTAAAACTAAAAAAAATATACATAAATTTGATTATATTTTTAGTGTATTAAAGGGAAGACGAAACATAAAACGCAAAAATACGAATGCTCATATAAATAGCTAAAGATTCTTTATAGTAATTAAGCAAACTATTAAGAAAAATGAACAATTTATTAGAAACAAATATCATGTCTATGTATTATCAATTGTCTTACAAGCCAGAGAATAAAAAACAGTTTCTTCACAAATTAAAAGATGACTATAGGCAACCGCGATGTTTAACGCAGGATGCCTTTCATCAGCATGAAAATATTTCCCTCCAAGAGAGTAACTGATTGATTTTTGTCGGGCTAACATTCTCAGCTGACATGAAGTCGCAAAGGTATTATGAAATGATTTGTAGGTCTTCAGCTAGAAAATTGTGTTCACTATGTCATTTTTCTCCCGAATTCATCTCATATATATATATATATGGTTTTAATTAAAAATACATTGCGAAACGGAAATTTCTATGTTTCGAGATAGGTTCTCATCATCAGGCAATGTTGGTGTGGTTGTGCAGATGATTTACATTTTTAAATGTACATCATCTGCACAACCACACCAACATTGCCTGTTGATGAGAACCTATCTCGAAACATAGAAATTTCCATGTCGCAATGTAAAATTGATACATAACTATATATTTATATTATATATATATTTCGTTTTGATATAGACTTTTTGTGGATGATAAGTGTAGTTACACAGAATGTAATCTTCTGGAACTCTGAGATGCTGATGTGTCCTGGAATTTTACTCACATGATTTTCAGTACACTGCTTTAGCATAACAAATGCACTTATCAGAAATCAGCTCAAATATTTGTCACTTGAATTTGCAGGTATATAATTTGATATATATCTTTCATTTCTCTTTTGTTAGAATATAATATTTACATTGTTCGGACTGATGTCATCCTCTTTATTACAATATTCACAACGATTTGACCGTTGTACGCTCGGGCCTTCTTCAAATGATTAGAATTTCAAAGCGAACCCTTTATTTGTATCACTAGAGTATATTGTTCGTGTTCCATGAGCCATGCTATTTCCGGATGTTTTAAGCATCTCCCATTAACTCAACTCTCTAAGTTATTTGTTCAATACTGCTGTAGCCAGGTATTGAACTCACAACAACTTGGGTTAACCTCGTGTATATGGCAATAAAGACAAAGACAATAGTCCGAAATATGTAAAAAAAAAAAAGAAGGAAAATACTGCCTTTTCTCAGAAGGATAGACAAATATATTTTGTAGAAATACTGGAATCCGGTGACGATGATGTGTCAGTTAGTTAACAGTTTCTTTTATTTTTTATTTTTATTTTTATTTATATATTTTTTTTTTTGTTATGGTGTCTTATCTACAGTGGAATGGAGTCTTCCTCCTTCAATAAATACTCACTTCGTGACTACCGGGAAGACAGTCGTGAGGCAGTCATTAAGCGGTCGAGACGCAGCGTAGGTATAGAGTTCGAACGTACAATTCTATTTGCTGACTAGTGATATTTACTTTGTATATATCTTCTGTTATTCTAAGATACTGGTTTAACCTACCTTCTTGTTTCTGTGTCTTTCTTCCTGGCCCTAACAAGCAACAACACTTTAATGAAAACTATGTTTGCTCGATTTGTACTATTTTTTCATTTTGCGAGGATTGGGTTTGTAACATCCCATAAAAACTTCAATACCATTAGTCGATCAGATGTGTCATATGTTGCCCTAGCTTGTCATGTCTAATAATATTCTTTCTCAGTAAAGACTGGGGGCCCTGATAATATGTGTTCAAGAGTATAATCAAATTAATGACATAATCATCAGACGGGATTTCAGCCATCGTTTTTTGGTTTTCGTCTTGTACGAAATAGTTGGGAGATACCAATCTTGTGCTGCAAGAATAAGGTCTTGTGTCTCCTGTATATTACCATTAATAATCAGACATTGATGGATTACGCGAGTAACGATGCCTTTTCATTCAGAGGAATTAGGCATTTTCCATGCAAGGGTGTAGATTTTTCCTTTTCTTCACGATGTAATATATTTCTGTGACGCAACAAAAGTACGATTCACATCAAAAGCAGGACCGATATAAATGTGGCTGACGTTGTGTGGTACAGAACACCCGGATTAAAAGGGAGAATTTAATGCGGGGTATCCTACACACAAAATAAAACACACATTTCAAGAAAAGAAACCGCAATAAGAAATGTTTGTATAAAATTAGAAAATAGTATATTTAACAGCATACATGCAGAATAAACAATTTGTATATATCTTTATATTTTGTTTGTTAGAAAAATGTCTTTTAGATTTAAGAGAATGTGATTTCAACAAAAAGTGTCTATGTTTCATTGTCTGTAATTCAACCGCAGAGTAATGTATTTTTCCTTCTTTTTTATGTATCCGCTTCTAAGTAGGTGGAAATTAATAAGGTCGATCAATTTAAAGTGAAAAAGAGAGTATGAGTGAGAAATAACCGATTAGAGAGGAAAGGTTCAAATAGAAATAGTATTAAGTAGAAGAATGCGTGTGTGTAAAATGATTAATGAGTCTACTTAACTAATAAAGTCTGTTTTACTTTCCCTTTTCTGGCGGGCGAGAGATGTAAATTTTTTTTATGAGGCAGTTGAAGATGTCTTGTTTGTTGTTGTAGTTTTCATTTTCTTCCTCTTTTCTGTTGAATTGGTTGAGACCTGTCTGATGGTTTTTTTAGCTTTTCTGATCGCTGCCCCTTTCTGACTGTCTTGACCGGTCACGGAACGTGGTTAAGTAGTGGACTTTATTCATGTGACCGACTCCAGTAGACATTTTCATTCTTTTGGTGTAAAAAAAATTGACTGGCAGCATAGATTAATTTTCTATTTCCTATCCAATTAGAATCCAGAATTTACTTTTATACTGACTTGTGAAGTTTGCCTTGGTCTGGGTTTTTCCAAAATGTTTTTAGTCGTTTGGATCCGATTTTGCGGGTGTGCAGTGTAACTTTGTGAGTTTTAGTTAATTGTTGGGTGATATGTGTATCCTATAAATTCGAAAGTAAAAAATGTAAGCAAGACCGATAGAAGTGTGATTACATCAAACGCATCCGGCTTCAAAGGCAATAGTCGGAGAAAAAGATTGATAGATGTGGCAAACATAAATTACAAGATTAAAATTTCCACGCATTCAGCCCTCCGATTTCACTAATCTTGTAAATCATATATATATATTGTATCATATATATATATATATATATATATATATATATATATATGCGTGTGTGTGTGTGTGTGTGTGTGTGTGTGTGTGTGTGTGTGTGTGACAAAAGAGAAATATAATTAATATCAAAAGCAGGACCATCAGAAGTGTGGTCTGCGTCGAGAGCAGAATAAAATCGACAGGGGTGAGATTATATCAAACGCATCCAGCTCCGAAAGAAATAGTCGGAGAAAATGATTGACAATGATAAAAACTGTTCCTAGCCATAGATGACACAATTGAGCGAAAACTCTAGAATGCAAAAATATATGGGAATTTTAGCTTATATAAGATCTTTTTTTTTCGGGCCAAAGGGCAGAACACTGAGAGGATGCAAAGAGAACGCAGAAAAGAGTCAACTCCCTCGTATGTGCTTGACTCCCTCAGACTACCACTTTACACAACCGTCACTGATGAAGAATAAAAACGTAAATTTATATATAGTCATCGGCAGATATATGTTTTGCAGATCACCAGTACGGTTAGGCATCCGATCGCTTCTAGCAAGGATTGAAAACCGGGCGAATTGACATCAGTTGGCGATTCTACCTCTGGACTATAGGCACTCGGCATAGGAAAGAAGACATTAGCGTGTTATGTACAATGTAAACACACGCCATTAGGCAAGAGTGTTCAAATTCATTAGTAAAGAACGATGCGTAAATGCTTGGATAGCTACTACGGCGTCCAAATGCGTAAATATTCATCTGCAGACAGTCCTGTTTTGCTGTATCACAGTTCATCAGTACATACTCTTGTCTATTGTTATCTGACAAGATCATTATAATCGCCGATATCCATAACCATGCGTTATATTTTAAAAATATTAGCCTTTTTCGCCAGTAAATTAATTTTTATTACGGCGGTGTGAGCGTTATAAATTTGGTCGTCTTGAGTATTTGTTGCATCTTAGGCCTTTCGTATGTATTTTTTTTTTAATGATGGAAGTAATCTTAGCTAATTTTTGCTTGAGTGCTTCCCTCAAATATTTATCTTGTATCATTTCGAAGTAGTTTACAAGCCATGATTGATGTTTAAAACAGTATTATTATTTTGTCTATATTTCTGAGATGAAGTAATACGTACACTATTTACATTATTCGGACTATTGTCCTTACCTTCATTGAAATTTGTACGACGTTTCCGCCGTTATACGCTCCCGCCTTCTTCTTGTGTTCTTTATTACAATCACTGAGGTGTATCATTCTCATTCCTTGTTCGAAGCATCTTTTGGTGGTCATGATTTGTCTCCCTCTATGTTACTTGTTCACTATTGAACTCACATCTCTTTGGGTCAAGTCACTTGAACTAACCAACGTCTATATCCACTGGGTCATGTGTACTTAAGAACAGTAACAACTGAATTTGTGGGAATTTTCAGTAAAAATGTTTTACCAGTGTACATATTGCAATCCTTGATTTTAATGTTTTTCTCTAGTGTTTTTTACCAGAGCTAATATTGCATTTTTTTACGCTAATGCTTTTCTCTGGAACTCTGTATTACTGCTTCATATATTGTATACATCTCTATGCTTAGTCGGCTTATGAGATTTTTTAACCCTAGCATATGTGCTGATTCCTTGTGCTTATGTAGTTTCCCGTGTTGTTCTCGATTTATTATTTCATCTTTATTTTAAAGGGTCGGTGATCCCCTTTCTCTTTCCATTTGTGGTATTCTACGACTGATTTTTTCCACCTTCTCTAGTGTTACGGACTTGTAGAAATAAATAGTGTAAATATTATTATTGTCATTTTTCATCATATTTCGATTTCTGCTTTGGTCTCACTACCAACCAAATCTGCGGGGAGACATAAGGCAGGTCGTGGCGTGTTGTTATGACTCCATTTCATGTTTTTCCATCTTCCCTATCATCCCTAGCATTACATAGATAAAGTTTTCCTTCGTGTGTGGGCTGTACTTAATAAGACAATTTTTTGTATATCTCTTAAGCTGGGGTTTCCAGGGATTTTTTCAATGTGTTGTTTTGTTCCATTTTTTATCATTCCAAGTGCACCTACTATCACTGGCACAACTCTTGTTTTCAATTTCCACATTTTTTCTATTTCAATTTCCAGGTCTTTATATTTTGACAGTTTTTCAAATTCCTTGATTGCTATGTTACAATCCGCTGGACAAGCCATATCAATTAATAGACAAGTTTTCTCCTTCTTATTATTTCTTCTTCTTATTATTATTATTTCTTCTTCTTCTTATTATTATTTCTTCTTCTTCTTCTTCTTCTTCTTCTTATTATTATTATTATTATTATTATTATTATTTCTTCTTCTTATTATTATTTCTTATTATTATTATTATTACTATTATTATTATTATTATTATTATTATTATTGTCCTCATTATAATTTTAATTTTATTTGATTCGATTTACTTACATATTTTCCGGTCTCATCCAGAGATCTAACGTCAGAAATTGCATCATGATATTTTCCCCTGAGCATTTTTTGACAAAACAAATACAAATATACTTAATATCACACATATTGTACCTAGGTAAAGAGCCTCGTAAGTTGCGGTCAGTGCTTGATAGTACAATTTATTGTTTTTCTGTAAAGCTATACAAGTATCGTTTTATCGGTTATGAAAGGCGTTCGACAAAATACGTCACAAGGAATTGATGGAGATGCTCAGCAGCCTCGATATATTTAGGAAAGACATAAGAGTAATCAAGAATCTTTACTGGCAGCAAACTGCCTACGGACAGGTAATGAATTCAGAAGATAAACAAAGAATTTGTCTTTTCACCGGATCTATTCAACTTGTACAGCGAGACTATTCTGATGACCGTAGATGTTATACCAGGATTTGTAATCGGAGGCCACAATTTGAAAAAACATAAAGTACGCACATATTCAGTGCTGATTGCAGACACGAAAAGAAAACTACAACACCTCCTACAGAAGGTAGCTGAACAGAGTGAAAAAAGGACTACAAATAAATTGCAAGAAAACCGAAAGAGCAGCTCAAAATGCCAAATACAGGTAAGGGATACTAAAATCAAGCAGGTACAGCCGCGGAAGTGTTCTAACCAAAGACGGAAAGGATGACACAGAGATCCGAAGGCGAATTGGCATAACGATGGACGCGTTCCAGAAGTTGGGTAAGGTATTGAGAAACAGGACAATTTCGGTAGAAACAAAGAAGATAGTACTGGATTGCTATGTGTTGTCAGTTCTTCAATATGGCAGTTAATGCTGGACAATAGCATCAAAGATAAAAGATAAACTTGAAGCAACTATAATAGGGTTCTACAGAAGTATGCTATGGATATCATGGACAGGGCAATGATGAGGTTTTTGAAAGGATGAAAATGAAAGGATGGAAATGAAAAAGAAGTTAATATTGAGAAACAGGAAGAGACAACTGAAGTTTTTGGGTCATGCAATGAGGAATGAGGAACGAGGGCTGGGAAAACCTGATACTAACAGGCCAGATAGAGGGAAAAAGACAGGGGAAAGCAGCGGATAACACATACTTGAAGGGCCTGTGTAAGTGAATGACAGAACGGGGTTTGCGTAGTGTTACAGGAGAAAATGTTCTAAGAGCTACCAGGAATAGGGAGACGTGGAAAGCCATGATAAGAGCTACCAGGAATAGGGAGACGTGGAAAGCCATGATAAGAGCTACCAGGATTAGGGGGACGTGGAAAGCCATGATAAGAGCTACCAGGAATAGAGGGACGTGGAAAGCCATGATAAGAGCTACCAGGAATTGGGAGACGTGGAAAGCCATGATAAGAGCTACCAGGAATAGGGAGACGTGGAAAGCCATGATAAGAGCTACCAGGAATAGGGAGACGTGGAAAGCCATGATAAGAGCTACCAGGATTAGGGGGACGTGGAAAGCCATGATAAGAGCTACCAGGAATAGAGGGACGTGGAAAGCCATGATAAGAGCTACCAGGAATTGGGAGACGTGGAAAGCCATGATAAGAGCTACCAGGAATAGGGAGACGTGGAAAGCCATGATAAGAGCTACCAGGAATAGGGAGACGTGGAAAGCCATGATAAGAGCTACCAGGAATAGGGAGACGGGGAAAGCCATGATAAGAGCTACCAGGAATAGAGAGACGTGGAAAGACATGATAATAGCTACCAGGAATAGGGAGACGTGGAAAGCCATGATAAGAGCTACCAGGAATAGGGAGACGTGGAAAGCCATGATAAGAGCTACCAGGAATAGGGAGACGTGGAAAGCCATGATAAGAGCTACCAGAAATAGGGGGACGTGGAAAGGCACATAGCAGAAATAGAAAAATACTATAGATCGCTTCAATGTGTCTTAGAATATTTTCCAGTCAATCCGTGGGCTCTAATTACAATGGGATCTGTTGATGTCGGCATATGCATTATTTTTTAGATTTAGATTTCAAAGTCCTTGTATTTCGATAGTTTTTTGAAGATGTTCAAAAATATATTATTGTCTATAGGGACTGCCATGTCATTAAGAAGGAACTATTTCTTTTTTGCAGTCTCTGATCATGATGTCTGGGCGATAAGTTTGATTCTTTTGTCTGCATATATTGTTACGTCCAGTAAAATTGTTACAGGTCCTATCTTGTTAACCTGGTATTATCAGTCTTAATACCAATTTTATGTTGTCATATCTGGTTAGACGCCCCTGCTGTTCATTTAAGGATTCTGGACAGGCTCCAAAGAAGAATCTGTAATGTGATCGATTCATACCTGGCAGCTGGACTCCAGCCACTTTCTAGTCGTTGAGATGTGGCTTCACTCTGTCTCTTCTATAAATATTTTCATCGCTTCTGCTCTGACGAACTTTGGTCACTGGTTCCCCCTCCACAAGGATTTATTCGAGCAACCAGACTGGCAACAAGGTCTCACCCTTTTATAGTTAAACCTACCAAATGCAGCCGACAATTTTTCTCTTCAAATTCTTTTCTCGCACTTCCCGCCTGTCGAACTTCTTTCTATATACTTGCTTTCCTGATGGCTACAACCGCCAGGAATTTTAATGCAATGTCTATCTTCATTTTTATCTTCTTAATTCCAGTCTCTCTCTCGTCCTTTCTACATCATCCCGTGTTTCTTGTACTTTTTCTTTTACTCTACCTTCGCAAATGTCTTCACACCTGTGTTTCCATCCTTCTCTTGCTCTTTCTCTGACACTCACTGTAAGTGGCCATATTTCTCTTCACTCTCCTCCTGCCTAAACTTTTACTCTCTTGTGTAGCCCTCTGCGCATCAGAGACAGTACCGCCTTACTTGGGGTGAAATGATTAAAAATAAGTAAAGAAGGAAATTTTTTTCTGTTAAAGTTGCAGATTTTTCACTGCAGATATTGCCACAATCAGTCATGCCGCGTTTTAATTCAGTGGGTGCTAGTACCTTGCAACCTGATACAATATGGTGCATTATTTCTGGATATTATAGCAGAATCTACATTTGGAACAAATATAATCTTACAGTATGTGTGCTTGGTAATGTGTAGTTGGCAAAACTAAATATGTGTAAATATATGCATATAGAGTAATGTGCATGTTATTTTCCGAACATGGTGTGCACATTCTTACCAAGTCCATAATTGATATTATTAAATGTAGGATTTCTCTTTTTTATTAGTAATGCTTTCATTATTTAAAGCCAAAACAAAATTCATCCTTGATAATGACTAAAAGTACAGCTGAAAGCGCTTGAAAAATCGAAACACTTGAACAATTCTTATATAATTTGAGTTCGGAAAAATAATAAGAACACATGAAAAATTATATAAAAATTTAATAGCAATACCTTGTCTATCATTTCCAAAAAGAAACTGCATAAAAGAGAGATTGCTGATCATATACACCTCTTAGGAGTAGTCTAAATAAATGGGTTAACAGTCCATTGTTCGTAAGATTTACTTTTTTGAAGAATGCTTGATACATAGAGCATTGTATTGTATTTGATATCGTGTTTATTTTGACCTCTCTACCTTTAAATATAAGTACTATATAGATATATAAATATTAATATAAATTTTAAATAAATATCTATACACTTACACTATTGATCGATCCTGCAGTAGACTTCAGACTATAGTCAAAACGGGAAGTAGACATCACGCTCACTTTATTGTAGAAACTGATATTTATATTCTTAGTGTCTTGCTTTGTTCACATACGGGACCGAGTTCCTCCATTAGATTTTGTGGCTACCATGAGCTAGCGATGAATTTATTTGATAAACAGCGCTTTTCTTTTTATGGTTATTTTCTAACCGTAGCTTAGGAGTTGCACAAGGCCGAAATTAGGGGACACCCAGTGAGGATTGAACTCACTAGTCAACTGTAATGATTCTAACAAGACAAGCTTGCTAACAATTTCACTACGTCATTGTGCCAAGCATTTATTTTTATATGTGTGCATTGCTGCTGCTGAATTCACTGGTCTTTTTGTATTTTGATGTTGCAAGAGATTATTTAATGTTATCAAATATCCAATTCTTTACTAAATTGAAAATTATCATTAACTCCCCATATGTTGTGATTTTCATGCTTCACATTTAATCAGTTTATATTAGGTTTAAAAAAATGGCTGATTTTAGAAACACTTTTGTTCTTGAAAAATTAACTGAAGAAATGTTGAAATTAGTCAAAATACGAGCCTTGAGCATAAATGCCCCTTTGTCATTGATCGACAAGAATATTTATTCCTCGTTGTTATGAACTATGATGCAGCAAAGCTGATTCCACCTCCGGTTTAGACGTAAAAGTTTTACTATTTAAAAATGTGCTGAACTGCTTAAAAAATGGTAATCAACGAGTGAAAAATCAGGAGAATGAAAAGAACGTGGTATAGTCTTGTATCCCAAGTCTTTAAGTTTTTGCAGCGTCAATTTTGCAACATAGTACCACCTATTATCGTGGAGCAGAATTGGGCCATGTCGAGTCAACAATGCAGGTCTCTGCAAATGGCATCAGACTGCTACAGTGTTGACACTAATTGCCTGAGACATTTCTCTTTCACATTGGAGTAGATAGATCTATCTATCGCCCGGTTCATACTCCACCCACGTCTATTGAACAGGTTAAGAAGTTCATCCCTTGTTCCATGTTTAGGATGTGGTTTCAGGCTTTCTCTTTTCCAATCTTCTCACTTTTTTCAATTGGTGTAGATAGATGTATCTATCGTCCGGTTCACACTCCACCCACATCTATTGAACAGGTTAAGAGGCTCATCCCTTGTTCCCTATTTAGGATGTGGTTTCCGGCTTTCTCTTTTCCAATATTTTCCCTATTACGTAGCCCCCTACACATCAGTGGCGTTACCGCCTTGCTCGGGGTGATACGATTAAAAAAAAACATTGATGGGGTTTGTTCAGCAGCAACTTGCACTTGTTCGTTGTCAAGGCTGCATGACCATCCTTTACCTTCTTTTTCTTCAGGGCTCTCATAACCAGCACGAAATTTCTGGAAACACCTTTGTACAGTCCGAAAACGTACAAACCCATCTCTCCGTGCTCTGTCAATATTGGCAGATATTTGGGAGGCACTGTGCCCAAGTTTGAACTCATGCAATAAAAGTAAATGCAAATGCTTTGCCGTGTTCATAATTAAAAGCTTCTATGCTTCAAAAATAATTATGTCTAAAAAGAATTATTAAAAAGCACACATTAATTATTATGTGCACCAAAATTCACCTAATATATCAGTCAGTTAAGTTCCATACGTGAAACAAGCTTGGGCGATCGTCTCGAAAGAGACATGATTGACTGGGTAGATAATCCCGCAGCAGGTGGCCATTGCTTTCTGCGGTAGACTGGTTGCTATAGAACTCAATCTGTCCTGTTATTTAACCCATAACTGATTTCTTGTTCGGAGCCGACATCTAATGCACCACAACGCACATCCTGATATATACCGTGAGTAAAATGCTGAAATGCCTTTTCAATATTTAGCGGCCATTATTTTTGCAACAACGTAATATTTCTGGGTCTTTTTATCCTAATATATACTGTGAATAAAATGCTGAAATGGCTTTTCAATATATAACGGTTTTAGCGGCCATTATTTTTCCAACAACGTAATATTTGTTGGTCTTCTTATTTCAAAAATTTATTTTCCGTAATTTTCAGTAAAATCCATCCTGCACATATATAAATCAACTATCCACCCTTGCACTGAATAATGCTGTCACATCTAGTCAGGTGCCCCTGCTGGTCACCACAATGTTCTTGACAAAATCTAACTAGAATTCTCACCGACGTAACGTGGCTTCCCTCTGTCTCTTCTACAAATACTTTCCGCTCTGCATGAATTTACTCGCGCTACTAGAATAGTGACTTGGTCAGAACCAACTATCACCCCCCTCTTCTGACATTTCCTATATCTAACCACTCTTTCTATTTACCTTCCCCCCTGTAGCCCCAAGCGCAATAGTGGCAGTGGAATGCCTTGCTTGGGGTGAAATGATTAAACAAAAAACAACTTCTACCCTTCTAACTTTTTTCTCTGTGGAATTCTCTTCCGTATACATTTCTCTAACAGCTACAATCTTCAAGAATTTAAATGTAATGTCAATTGCCATCTCTTATCTCCTTGACTCGCATCCTTTCCCTTGTATCATATTATTTTCCCCGTCAACTCTATTCTCATGCAGCTCTATTGACACCGGTGTTCTCATCCTTCATTTACCCATTTTCTGACCCCCACCCAGTAACTTTTTTCTCTTTCTCATCACTGTCCTCTTATCATCCCCTCCACAGCAGTGGCAATCTTGGCTTGCTTGGAGTGAAATGATTCTAAAAAAAATGTTTTCTAAAATGTTTACATATTATTCAGTAGTATCATCATCATCATCGTCGTCGTCGTCTTCATCATCATCCTTCTTCTTCTTCTTTCCTATATATATATATATATATATATATATATATATTCATATTTGTCCGTCAAACAGAGACCTTAGGTCAGAAATACCATCATCTATTGAATTATAATAAAACATCTAAAACTTACATATTTTACATACATAAAGCCCGTCGTAAGGTATGAGAACAATTTGTTTGTATTCGTTTAAGTTATCGGCTGCTAGGGATTCCTTCAATGAATGTAGGAATCATTTTTAATCAAAATAACTGCCCCAACCACAGCTAGAATTATTGTCTTCATATATCACATTTTCTATATTTCCTCTTCAAGATTTTTGCATTTTATAGTTTACTATTATTATTATTAGTAGTGGTAGTAGTAGTAGTAGTAATAGTCGTATTAATAGTAGTAGTTGTAGAATTTAAACATTTGCGTCTGATAATGGTTTGCAAGGTGCATTTTGCTTGAATACTATTGCTTAAAAGCAAACTCGATCGACTCTCGATTAATTAAATAACGTTACTCCAACTTTTCTGAACCTCATAGAGAGGTTTTGAAACGTTATTTTGTAATTTATAAAAATGTATAATTTATGAAAAAATAAGTATGAAGTAAGAATTCGTCCATTATCAAATTTTTTACTGCTGCAGTATTTCACAATATCACCACAATTTTGTGACAAAGTTGAAGATATGTGTTCAGATTGTGGTCAGGAATATAGTTGATTACGATATCACAGTTACGATTCAACAGCATCACTGGTTTCCTGTCAATAGTTGATTACAATATCATAGTGACGGTACCACAGCGTACCTGTCCCAATCAAAAATTCAACGTCTCTTTAACGTTGTAAGAATATTTGCTCGTGTTAGCTGGACTGTGTACCACAAGCATAATTCAATTTTTGAAATATCTATTCGTTGAGATGTAGTAAATTCAACTAACCTTTTTTTTAATCATATCACCTCGAGCAAGGCGGTAACGCCATTGATGTGAAGCACCAGATAAAAGAGAGTAAAGAGAAGGACAAACCATTTAGAAAGGAGCAACAAAAGGGAATACAGGTGTGATGACAGTTGCAGAGGTGGGAAGAAAAGGAAAGGATATACTGGGTGGTGAGGAAAGAACTAGAGTCAAGTGGTTAAGAGATGAGTATTGACCTTGATTTGAATTCCTGGAGGCTTTAGCCGTCAGGAAAGCAAGAATAAGGAAGCGCGTTCCATAGGCGGGAAATGTAAGGAAAAAAGCTACAGGAGTAGAATTGCCGTCTGCATTTGGTTAAGCTCACTGTGAATGGGTGAGACCCAGTTGCCAGTCTGGTTGCACGAGTAAACACCTGTTGCAGAGGCACCAGTGATTTAAGTTCGTGGGAGCAGAAGGCATGGAAGTATTTATAGAACAGACAAAGGGAAGCCACATCCCGTCGGTGGGAAAGTGGCTGTAGTCGAACCGCCAAGTCGGTACCTATCACATTATTGATTCTACTTTGGAGCCTGTCAAGAACACCGTGGTGAACAGCGAGGGCACCTGACCATATATGGCAGTGGTACTCTATGCACGGACGAATGGTTGATTTGTATATATGCAGGATGTTTTCAGGCGGGAAAAACATCCTGACCCGACATTGTGACCGAAACTTCCTAGCAGTGGATTTAGGTATTGACTCAATGTTGTGGTTCCACTTGAGATCAGAAGATAGAGTAAGGTCGATGAGGCAAAGTGTATTGCTCTCGGGGAGACCAGCTTGGTCCATGATTATGGGAGGCAGGAGAGGTGGCCTATGATGATTGACAGACAGCAAGTTGGTCTTAGACGCATTGAAATTTACAAGCCACTTCTTACGCCAATTCACCACAGAATGTAGATCCCTCTCAAGATCAGTAACGAGATTATAATCTAACCTAAGCTTGAAACAAATACTGAGAAAAATTGAATCCACCTTATATAGAGTATTAAA
Organism: Ascarosepion bandense; assembly: GCA_037127315.1. Taxonomy (NCBI): domain Eukaryota; kingdom Metazoa; phylum Mollusca; class Cephalopoda; order Sepiida; family Sepiidae; genus Ascarosepion; species Ascarosepion bandense. The sequence continues at coordinate 2,907,941 of JBBBDQ010001916.1, read as the reverse complement.
AATTTGGACTATGTTTTTATAATGATCTTTATTCGATTTTTGATTCACTCTTTAACATTGTGCAGATGTGCGTTGTTGTGTAGTGAATATCGACTCGAAAAGACAAACCGGAGAGCTGAGTTCGAATTCCAGTTGAATTCCTTGCATTCACTTACGCACAAATACCCTTGGGAAAGGTAATAATCCGTCTCTTCCTTCCAGTTATGGGTTAAATAACAGGACAGATTGGGTTCTTTAGTCTTGGCTGGCAACCAATCTACTGTAGAAAGCAATAGCAACCTATTGCAGGAAAATCTTCTGCACAGTCAGTCATGTCTCTTTCGAGACATGATCGCCCAAAGCGTATATCACGTATGGCACTTAACTGATTTTGACATCAGTAATGTTCGGCCGCTTGTTTCTGTTTTAGAGGCAATTTAGGCACATATCTGTCTGTTCAAAAACACAAAATCGAGATTATCTATTTGTTGTGGGACCCAGACTCACTTCAACATGGACTCACCCACTGCTATATTAATAGATATGTGATAGCAGTAAGAGGGTGAGGAGTGAGTGAGAGGAGAGCAGACAGTAGCACAGTGTGCATGACCGCTGTCTACTACCAAGGATTATACTGGATTCATAAGCCCTGCATATTTGTACCTTCTTCTTTGCAACCTTTTCTGTAATACATTTCTTTGACCTTCCCTTCGTGTTCCGTGTTATATTAGTTACAATCTCTAGGAGAGAACGTATTATCTGGCGTGATAAACAGTCTGAACAAGGCCATTAAGATCAAAACCTCCAGTCGCCGTGGCTTTTGACTTTCTGCTAGCAGGAACATCAATGACTCCCAATGTGTTCTGTCTACCGAATTTCACTCACGAGGCTTTAGTCAATCTTTGGTTATGTTTTCCGGCCTTTTTTTTTTCAAAGTTCTTTTTTTCTCTTCATGCCAATAACATCAATAATTAAGTTTCCTGACAAATTGAATTTACTGAGATTCGAACGTGGGTCCTAAAGCGAATATTCTAACCACTCGACCATAACATCACTATCATCAAAATGAGTATTAATAATAAAATAAACATTTTCTTTACATTACTTAAAGTTAGACTAATATATTAATCTTTTGGCCAATGAATAAGCTTTATTTTGTTTTTTTCAATAATCGTTTCCCCTCGGGCAAGGCAGTACTGCCAGTAATGCAAAGAGGGTTTCATGAGTAGAAAAGTAGAATAAGGTGCAGGAGATGTCGAAGAAAGGATAAGAGAAAAAAAAGGAGATGAAAGTTAGCAATTACCATTGCATTTAAACTTTTGGATAGTCATGAAAATTTGGTTAAACCTTCATTTAATCTACGAAACATGATAATCATAATTAAAATGATGACGATAATCCGAAAATAAATAAAGTAACTAATGTTACCTCTTCATACTAAAAATTGAGAGAAAATATTAAAATGTTATCATATTTTAATCATAGAACTACTTTTTTCTTTATTTATTTGCTCTTCTCACACGTAAAATACTTTCTTAAATGAAAATGCTTTGTTGATTCAAGTATAAATTAATTACCTTGAAGCAATGATATCAAATTTGTTTTGAATTTTAATGGAATTCAGTTCTTTTTTATATTCTTTTTTATTGTATATATCTTTTTTTTTGTCTACTGAATAATTAAACCAGATGCAAAATCAATTATAAGAAAATTCTATAAAAAAATACACTAGACCTTCAGCGAAGCTTTTACAGATAATTAATTTTCATAAAAATAAGTTTAACTGATGACAAATACAGTTTACTAAACAATGAGTAAGTGGACTTAAACTTTTAAAGTAGTTAGATCATGCTTTTCGAAATTTTCAACGTCTTTGATATAACCGCAACCACTCAATCACTTGCAATAATATTGAATGGCTACCCAGGTGTATAAGTCTACCAGTCAACATTATTTACGCACGTTTTACTTCAGTTGTTCGATATGACGAACACTCAGGTTGACCTGATTAAAGAGACCACTTGTTGAGGGATACAGACGAACCCTTTCCGAACCTGCGGTTGGGTGGTCTATCTATCGGCGTGTGAGTTGACAGCCTTATTCATGCCATATTGCAACTACAGCAAGACCTGATGAATGCTAATCGGTTCACCAAGAAAAAAATTAGAACTTCTCCTAAACTCTATTTTCAATCCGTCCACTGATTATTTACATCCAGACGATTGTCCTCATTTTTTTTTATTATAACAATATTTCAGTTGTTCTACTCTGTGATATATACCAGGAGGTTGTCGAGCAATGTAATCTTCAGGAAATTTCGAACTGTGTCCTTTATTAAATCTATGTTGATAGATTATTCTCGGTTAACATTTAGGGATATAGCGTCTAATTTTTATTTAGTACTTTTCAATAGCTGCAAAGCCCATTTCCACTGAGTCTTAACTCACAGATTCACGACCCGACGCTTTTATCCACTAGGCTACTATCCTGTGAGTGAAGAAGTTAAATCTGTAAACATAATCTGCCTACAGATAAGACTGCTGCTGATGCTTGTAACGCTTATCGAATGGCCGAGATTTTGTCTATATTTCTGAGATAAATAATTGCAATTAATTACATTATTCAGACTGTTGTCCTCATCTTTATTGCTATATTCACAACCTTTCGGCCATCATACACCTCGACCTTATTCAAGTGATTAAAATTTGAACTGAACCCTGTACTTTGATCACTTTGATGGACTGTTCTCTTTCCGTAATTCATACCACTTCCTGATATCTTAGGTATTTCCATTTAACTCATCTCTCTAACTCACCACCACTGTAGCCATGTGTTGGGTGGATCCAGTGATTTAATCCAATGTGTTGTGAGTTCAATACCTGGCTACAGCAGTGGTGAGTTTAGAGAGTTAAAGTAAGACATCGGGAGGTGGCATGACTCCAGGAGCGAGAACAATTGAACCCAGTGATGGAAATAAAAAGTATATTTCTAAATTCCAATCACCTGAAGAGGAGCAAGCTGAGTGGAAATTCGAACTCTGCCTTTATTTACTTCCTAAATGACACACAACCTTGTGGATAAAAACGTTGGCTGGATACAATAAATTGACTCAAAGAGTTCTGGGTTTAATACCCGGCTAGAGCAGAGATGAACTTAAAAATTTGAGATAAAAGGAAGTAACTGATACTAGTAGTAGGCCTCCGTCGGTCAGGGTTTACTAGTTGTCTGCTTGGCTTGACAATCGGCGTCTGTGACTGTAGAACCCGATTCGGGAGTGACAATCTTTGTTGTAGAGGCTGGCATTTAAGCTTTTTTCTGGCCTGTCGGAGCTGTCGTTTTGCTTTCTGCGAACCCGCCTCTCCATGGCGACGTGTGTCAGTTGCTCCTCTCTTGATCTGAGTTGTTGGGCCAGGGTTCCTCTCTATTCTGGTCCGGTTGGCTGCTATGTTCTCCCATGACTCCTTATTGATGCCCACTGCCTCCACTTCACATCGCGTTTTATGATTTCACGATACCGCAGCTGTGCCCTGGCCGCCCAGTGGGCCACTTCCAGAGGCCTGCTCTTCATACTTTTGGAATAACTGATACTGAGACATCTGGAAGAGTATGACTCATGAAACTAGAACAATCTTCTGAGGTGAACGAAATAAAGTGTTCAGTTTAAAGGTTCAATCCCCCGACAAAAGCTACAATAGCCGAAACGTCGTAGTATATATATATATATATATATATATATATATATATATATATATATATATATATATATCAAGTGATCAAATTCCTTAACTTAACCTATGATTTTAATTATGGCCTGTACAAACAATGCACTGGACATTCTTACAACCAAAAATACGTCCACAAAGATTCTAAACACCAGCATAGAATACTAGTCAATATAATAAATACATCCAATTTAGATTATCTTCTAACTCTTGTAATAAGTTAGTTTTTGATGACAGTAAACTTAAATATATTAAGGCCTTAACTAAAAGCAAACACAATGTAAGCTTAGAATAATCTGCTAAAAGCAAATGTAACATTATATGGTTTAACCCACATTTTAGTCTTAACAACAAAACAGACATCGGTAAAGTTTAATCTCCAATTTTTTCAACCATTCTTCTGCATTAAATAAAAAATTATTAAGCAAAAACCAATTTTAAAGTTAGGTATAGTTGCATCAAGGATTTTAAAAAAATCTATGGCACAACATAACTGTAAGATATTAAATCTGCAAAATAATAGAAACTGCACTATCAATAACAGTAACCGTATGAAAAATAATAGTAACTGTGGTAAAAACACAACCAACCCTCTAAATGTTAATGCATGATTGAATGTATAACTTACAAATCTGACGGAATTGTTAGATATTTTTGTTCGGTAGAGACCAAATGGAAAAATTGTGTCTATAATCATAAATTGACTTTACATAAATAAATACACGAATAACACTCGTTTGTCTGAATGTGTTTCTGCAATTAAAAAAACAAACAAAAACCGAATTATTACCTGGGACATCACCATGAAAACCAAGCATTGTAATGGAACAGGAAATAGATGTAACTTACACCTTTTAGAAAAACGTGTTATCTTAAAACACCTGATTAACCCTAATTGATTAAACAAAAGAATCGACTCGAATTAATAACTTCAAACAAACATAGAAATAAATATCTTCTTACATCCTTAAACCTGAAGAACCCGACTTCACTTTTAAGTTTTTCTTTTTTTAATTTTTCAGCAATTCATTATTTTTATTTTTTATCTATTAACTTTCTTTCATTTTCTTTTATTATTACTTTATTTATAGTCATGTGCATACATACATATGTTTATACGTCAATTCATGAATTTTTTCTCTTTTTCAATTCCTTTGACAACAGAAAATAAATAAAGATATTATAAATTAAATAAACAGAAGTTACTTCCCTTATAACATACGTTAAATATACCTTCCATAATATTAATATATATATTGTTACACTTCGACAATTTTACTTTCATTTTTAGGTTTAGGTAGAAACCAAATGAAAATTATACATTTAATAAATAAAAAAGTTGACATCTCAGATTTATAATCTATAACAACACTAGAACCAAAAAAAGAAATTCAATTCTAGAATTGGTTAGTTAATTATATGCACTTGATAACCGCGTAATGCATGGAAATCCGAATCAATCTTTAGACGTAGTATATATATATATATATATATATATACTACCATGATTATTACGATAATTATTGGACCACTCCAGTTTAAAAAAAACAATTATGTATTTCACACTATTTTTACTATTTATCGTTAAGTGGATAATTCTAAATGAAAATAGAATGTTTTTTTTTTGTTATTTTTACTTTACAAAAGTTTACAAGGCAGCCAGGAAGTCTTTTCTTCGTACAGCCAATAAGAAGTAGAGACTAGCATGGGAAAGAGATCACAAAAACTGAACACCAGAACAGTTCATTTGTTTCACATATTAACAAAAGAACTATGACAGTATCAACAAAAAAAACATGCAATCAATATTAAAAATAATATGAAATACATCATTTTATTAAAACACTGGGGTGGCCTTATAATTATGGCCGGTAGTTTATATATCTATCTATCTATCTATCTATCTATATATATATATATATATATATATATCCGAGTGAATAAGGAACGAAAAAAATTTACAACGTTCAAAACATTAATTTAAAACAGTGCTTGATATATAATATACAGCTGTGAATATTTCTTATAAATTATAGTTTAGTACATGTACAAATTTTTATTTACTACAAAGCGTACATTTTGGTTCGTCATTGAAATGACAATGTCTCATCAGGTGGTATGGAAAGGAATGGAAAATCTCTTTTCTTATATTTGGCGAGTTGTGTGTGGGATGTTGGTGGGGTTAGTGATAAGAGAATAAGTCTTGCAAATTGTCAGTTAGAATTGTGAAAAGAGGGAATAGGTAGAGGATAGAGTTGATTAATGAACGTGTCGAGAATTTTGGTAATGGCCAAGATAAAATATATTTCAGTTCAACCAAAGACACTTTAAGACCAGGTGGTTCAATCACAGGTCTACATTCAAAATAGAAAACATAAAAAACTGTATAAAATTGGCTAGCCAGGTGTGAAAATTAAAATCAAAATATGGAAAAGACCCAGACATAACGTGGAGTATAGTAAAAACAGCCAAGCCTTACAACAGTGTCAAAATGTAGACTGTGCCAAGAAGAAAAGTTAGAGATTATGCTATTCCCAAGCAGAAGCGAACTATTGAATGAAAGAATGGAAATTATGATTAGTGTAACTATACTAAAAGAATACCTCTTAGATTCATACAACCATGAATGAAAACGTCATAATTCATTGTAATTGTAAAAATTACGCGTTCAAAAATTCCCTAACACGTGAGCGTTCGAAAAAAGCACCGCTAGGTGACGTTCTTAAAGAAAACGATAAACAGTAAAATCAGTTATTGTAAATCTCCTGAAGACATCACTCATAGTAAAAACCTAGTTCGCGTTATAACTCATTTACAAATATATATATATATATATATATATATATATATATATATATATATATATGACAAAGGAATAAATTTGTTACGTTGTTACGACTACACATGTGCAGGAATGAGAAATTATGAGAATTTAAAATATTGTCTTATATTTTACAATGGGTTGTGGTGCAGTGGATATCGGTTGGAACGTAGAAATCGCAGAGCCGAGTTCGAATTCTAGTTAAATTCCTTGCATTGACTTCCGCGCAAATACATTTGGCAAAGGTATTAATCTATTCAGTTCCTCCAGTAACAGTAAATATTGGGTTCTATAGCCTTGGTTGACAACCATTCTATCGCAGAAAGTAATTGCAACCTACTGCGGAATAATCTTTTGCTCAGTCAGTTATGTCTTTTTCGAGACATGATCGCCCAATCATGTATCACGTATGCCACTTAACTGACTGGTATAACCTGTCCGATTTCATTTTGATTTTTTTATTGAATGTTCTATCAGTTTTATTTCTAGTCCATATTTTGATAACAGAATATCTCCGAGGAATGGTGAAATGTTGTAAGAGCCATTACGCAAATTTTCTGTGAATAACGTTGTCATCAAGGCATTCTTTAAACAGTTAGTGAATTGTTGAGTGAATTGTTTTGTCAGTTGATCAGAGTAGCATTATGTAATGATTTTGTTTTGCCTCGTTAGGTTGATTACCTAGTGCATTCGATGTAGTATTATTTTGTAAAATTTACATTTTGTTTTTATATAATTTTTTACTTACATTCCTTGACGTTTCTATATTAATTTTCTTGAGACAATTATAACACACGATAGAATAAATTCCTCCTTTCAAGGCTCTTCAGAAGCTATAAGAAAGCAACGGGAGAATGTTAAACTATCTTTCTAAAGAACCATGGAAATTTACAGATATTGAAATCGAATTAAGCATTAGCGATCTAATTTTCGAAGTGAGCTATTAGCATATAAAAATACGTATGTAGCTTAATAAAACTTAGCCTTATAAAGCAATAAGAGTTTATTGTGTTTTCAAATTATTTGTATTTCGACCTAATGTATTTCTTTACAAACTCAATAATGCTTTATTTAAATATTCCTCATATAGATCACTTTCTAAAATCCAAATTTCAAATCATGTTATCAACATTAAATGCGTATCCGGCTACGGATGTTGCAACGTAACTTTGTATAACGAAGCTGATACGGAAATATCAATTTAAATAAGGAAATACGCCACAAGAAACCGATTGAAAATGATAAGAAGATAACTTAACTCAACCAGAAAATAACGGAACTTCAAAACGTCTCGTTTACAGCGGGCATTTATATAAGATTACCTATTTATTGCATTTCATTGAATTTTATTTGCTTCCATGCTTTACCTATACTGAAAGTTGGAAAGCATAGATAAATGAAAGCGATACACTGAAATTTGATTGAAGCAGCCGATAATAATCGATATCTTTAAATCAGTATATTCTTTATTGGATTTGATATTAATGAAGTGATGAAACGTGGTGTCTCATACGATTAATATGTAGACCCCAAAAAATAAAATGTCGTTTTACAAATGAATGAGATAGAATGAACGTTAAACGCATGTATATACATAGATCTTTAACACGAACGGAAGTCAAAATTTATCCGCACACTTATCTAAAGATATGTTATGGCGAAAGTTCGAATAGATTTTTCCTTTTTTGTTTTTTTACTTATCCTTGTTTCTAAGATGATACTAAAGAAACGCTTAAAAATCAATTATATTAATAGAATAAAAACAAGTATATCTTTTTCATGTGGAAACGCATTCTCAAACACACAAATATATTTATTTGCATATTTGAACAATTGAGAAAGATTTCAATGAAATATTGCAAATAATAAACTTGAATTCTTCTATGTGCCTTGGCCTTTCAGGAAATAGGCGATCACTGCTTTCCACGTCTCCCTATCTCTGGTGGCTCTTAGTAAGCTTTCTCCTGTTACACTACGTAACCTCACTTCCGCCATCCACCCGGTCAGGCCCTTCAAATATGTTATCCGCTGCGTTCCCCTTTCTCTTTTTCCTTTTATCTGGGCTGTTAGTATCAAGTTCTCAAAGCCCTCCTTCCTCATTGCATATCCCAGGAACTTCAGCTGTCTCTTCCTGATACTCAGTATTAAATTACTTTTTGTTTCCATCCTTTCTAAAACCTCATCATTGCTCACATGTTCGATCCATGATATCCACAGCATCCTTCTGTAGAATCACATTTCAGTTTCTTCAAGTTTTTTCTTCATTTTGATTATTTTGTTCAGTATTCACTGGCATATTGAAGAACTGTCTTCACATAGCGATTAGCTAACACATTATTACCACTAAAGACGCCTGATCAGGCGCAGTTTGAACAAGGCTCGTACATTCAATCACTCGGTCACGTTGACTTTTGCTCTAATACTAGAATAACCATTCCACTGCTTCCACTAGCACGAAGACGAATAATTATGTAGCCGAATAATTCCGTCTAACCAGATTCACTCAATAATCATGTTGGGGAAAACTTTATGATTTTCACGCTCTTTAAAATAGCACCAAACCCGAGGATCGCTTCTCTATAACGAATTCCTTATCCTAACAAAATGATTCTGAGATATGAATCATAGATTAGACTTAAGCGAACGTTTCCATATATACAATTATATATGACAGTATTTCTCTATAGATGGGGCTGCAAAATAGATATAAAGTAAGTATTTTACTCTCATTGATATGTTATTATGATCAAGGCAATACAGTTTGAGCGCAGGTTTTTATTTTTGCTGTATACCTATTTTACTGCCTTCTATTTTGTATCTATGAGGAAACAATATAAGCAATAATATGAAACTTGAATTTCAGTGTATGTCATTTCGCGAAAGAATAAACGAAAGCTTTAACCCTGTTGGTTTTTGTGCCAACGAAAGTTTATTTGCGAGGAATTTTACTGCAGTACATTATTCAAAAGAAATCTACAACCGAAGTACTCAAAATTCTTGTTGAAACTTACGGTGATCATGCTCTTTCAATAAAAAAACATGCAGAGATTGGTTTGGACTCTTCAAAAATAATGATTTTGATGTTGAAGACAAAGAATATATATATATATATATATATATATATATATATTTCATTTATTTGTTTGAACATTATTTTTAATCAATACTCATATTTGAGTAGATATTCTATTTTAATCAAGCATTATATTTATATCTTTATTTCTACCGGCCTGATTATTTACGATAAATTTTCTTACAAAAAGGTGCCATTCGGCAGGATTCGAACCCGCGACTCCTATCAACATAGCAGCATAGGGTGTCAAATCCTCCAGAATGACACACATTTTCGTAAGAACATTTCTGTATGTGTGTGTGTGTGTGAGGGAGAGAGAGAGGGAGAGAGAGAGTGTGTGTTTTGGGTCTCTCCCTAAAACTGACATAATTTAAAATGTGAATATCTGATGACTGAGACTCCCCGGTTAAATTAAATAAAATAGGTTTCATGTTGAACAATATTATATTTTTTTATCAAAGTTCGAACAAGATATCCAAATCGATAAAGAGTTTATAAACGAATTTATAAATGTTTAGTATGCACACCACATGTGACACGACACACGCCAAATCGCCAAATCGGTAGTCCAGCTCCTATCAAACACGTTGTAGAATGTCTCGCGTAACATTCTCTAGTGCCTCAGTGTTCCTCTGCTAATGTTCGTCTAGTTTTGTAGCAAGTGGAGGATAAGGACCTTTCGTTTCACATAGCAGTATAGAAAAATTCACGAGGTGTCAAATCAAAAGAACCTGGCGGCCATTTCAAGAGCACATTGTCATTATCACTGGTACTCCCGAACCATCTTCATGGTAGATTTTCACAGAGATTAATCCTTAGTTTCTACAGATCTTGTTAAAGTTTTACATTATTTTTGAGAGAGAGGTTTTGAGTTTTGTTTAATGGCATGTCAAACTCTGTGGGTAATTTCATGCCAAGAAAAGTTGGGTTTTCAGGTGTTTTTTTTTCAATGCTCGGTTATAGTAAGACGGTTGATTTAGTTAGATTTTGACTAAATTTTTTAAAAAGGTTTTTATTTATTCTAGAAAACTGAAGATATCTTCTAGTTTTGTATTCAAAATGTATTGCTGGTAATAATTTTCCTTCAAAAATGTATTATGCCAATAATTCTTTTTTCTTTTAAAATGTATTATGTAATATTTTTCCTTTGAAAACAGTATATTTCTCTATAAAAGTCTATTTTTATGTATATATTTCAATAAAAGTGTATTTGTACACTTTCATAGTGTTTTGACTCCAGTTTGAGGGTTAACTATTTGCCCATAACAGGTGCTACCACTCCGGGTCAGGATAAACCTGGGAAAAACAGCAATTACGAGGTAGCTCCACGCCCCTCACAAACCCACAAACAGAGGCTTTTTTGCCGGATGCAGTTTACTGTTATACGTAAGACCATTTGATAGAGAATAGTTGATGTTATTAGATTAAAAAATGATGTCACCCTGTGCATGTGTGAGTGTGTGTGTGAGTGTGTGTGTGAGTGAGAAAGAGAATGTGTGAATGTTTATGTTATTATTATTACAATAAAAGTTGTATGCAGTGGATATACATGTTCATGAGACATTTCGTTTTTCTTTCTGTCTATATTTAGCAATGCATTTGTCTATTAGCTGGTGATTGCAGTAGACTTTTTTTTATTCCATTCGGTATGGTTCAAATATGTGTTTCCGTTATGTAACGAGAGGATTTCATGGTTAAACAATGTTTTTTTTTTTTAATCATCTCACCCCAAGCAAGGCATTCCACTGCCACTATTGCGCATGGGGCTACATAGGGGAAGGTAAAGAGAAGGAGTGGATAGACATAAGGAATGTCAGGAGAAAGGTGACAAATGAGTAAGGATAGCGAGGATGAGGGTCGGGCAGATGGGAAGAGTGCTTGATAGAATGGGAGCAGGTTAGTGTGTTAGGAGGTGTGTATTGACCTTACATTTAAACTCCTGGAGATTGTAGCCGTCGGGGAAGCAATCGTTTGGAAGTGAATTCCACAGTGGGGAAGTGCGAGGAAAGAAACTGTTGGAGTAGAAGTTACGGCTGCATTTTATCGGTTTCACTGTAAAAGGGTGGGATCTAGTTGCTAATCTAGTATCTCGTGCAAATTCGTATTTAGGGGGCACCAGTGATCTAAGTAATAGCATTATAAAGGATATATGTCGCTAAATCTTTAAAAGACCATATGTCCTAACTTAAGGTTCATATTCAAACCGTATACACTAATTCTTTAAAAAAAAATGAGTAAATATATAGATAGGAGTTAATTAATATAAAAAAAACAGCCCTAATTAGTGATTACATACTAACAGTGTCCTCATGAACCTGCTTATTTTAAGCGACGAATTGCACGCCTATATATATATATATATATATATATATATATATATATATATATATAGATTGAAACCCGACCGAATTGGGGTCAGTCACCGATACTACCTCTGAGCTATGGACTCTCGGTAGAAGTAGTGTGTGATATTCATACGCCAGTAGTGAGAGTGTTCTAATTCATTTCTGATTAAACAATGCGTAGATGCTAGAGTAGCTACTAATTTTTCAAAGTCTGCCATTCTTCCAGAGTGCTCAATCAGTGTGTGAGAGCGTATTAAATCGGATGTGCGAATATTTTTATTTATTAAATGTATAATTAATTTAGGTTAAGTGCAAAACCTAAAAATAAAATAAGATGCTAAAAGCGTGACACGAAAAACATATTTAAATTAAGAATCTAATTAAAATTATGAAATAACAATAAATAAAACTATAATTACAAAACAGATTTAAATTATAAATCTAATTAGAATTACTATATATATATATATATATATATATATATATATATATATTTATATAAATACACATACACACATATATATATATGTATATAGATAGATAGATAGATAGATAGATAGAGAGAGAGAGAGAGAGAGAGAGAGAGAAAGAGAGAGAAAGAGAGATAGAGTGAGAGGACATGGGAAACAACACTGGACGGTGCCTGACAATTACAAGCCTAACTGCGAATTTCAAAGATACTGTGATATATAATGAGTTATAGATGTTTCTTCTTCTTCTTCTTCTTCTTCTCCTCCTCCTTCTTCTTCTTCTTCTTCTATATTGCGATATTTCTTCGGTACGAAGGCATTCATGACTCTCCAAAATTTTCTAACCATTTTAGTGTTTAGTAAATTTTGTCTTTCCGTCATAACTCCTAAAATTTGTTTGGCCATCCATTTACTCAAAATCGCATAGTATTGATTTCATCTGTCCATCCTGGCTTCAGTCTCTTCTATGAGAATCAAATTTTCGAACCATTGTAGTGTTTAATAAATGTTGTCTTTCCGTCATATCTCCTAAAATTTGTTTGGCCATCCATTTACTCAAAATCGCATAGTATTGATTTCATCTGTCCATCCTGGCTTCAGTCTCTTCTATGAGAATCAAATTTTCGAACCATTGTAGTGTTTAATAAATGTTGTCTTTCCGTCATAACTCCTAAAATTTGTTTGGCCATCCATTTACTCAAAATCGCATAGTATTGATTTCATCTGTCCATCCTGGCTTCAGTCTCTTCTATGTGAATCAAATTTTCTAACCATTGTAGTGTTTAATAAATGTTGTCTTTCCGTCATATCTCCTAAAATTTGTTTGGCCATCCATTTACTCAAAATCGCATAGTATTGATTTCATCTGTCCATCCTGGCTTCAGTCTCTTCTATGAGAATCAAATTTTCGAAACCATTTTTCATCATTAAGCGCGCTTTATATCTGAACTCTGTTCCTGATGTATAAGTGTCTTTTTCTCCATTTTCTTTGTCTTTACTCCAGTGTTTGGTCCGTGATATTCTGAGTATTCTTCAATATTACCACAATTTTATTGCTTCAAGTCTGTTTTTTATCTGTAAAGAGATTGCCCAATATTTACTACGTTATTAAAAGACTAATAATAGTTCGGTCCTCTTTGTTTCTAAGTATTTTTTTTTGTTTTTTAACTTTTAGAAGAACACTTGAAGGTTTTCCAATTTTCCGTATATACGAGATGTTCAACGGAAAACTGGATTCTTTTGAAGAGGATATTTTCTTCTAAAATCCAACCACTGCAAAGTGAGGTTGATTATCGATTAAACATTCTTTTAACACGGGAATAAAAATATAAAAGCGGTCTCACAACGAACGTAATCATTTGGCGAACTTCTACATCCACTGAATATCTTTGAGGAAGAATTGCGTAGCTCATGAAATAGATGTCCAACTAATTGTGCTTGGCCCTACCTTTCCACTGTAATCGGATGGTCTTACTAACATTTGGCAACATTCAGGTTTAAAATCATTGGAACATAGAGCGGCCACCGTGTGTGCTGCTAGGCACAAAGGAAGCTGAAGAAGCAATTGTGTCCAATGAGAATTTCCTGAACGTTAACGAAATGGTTTTATTAAGAGGGAAATTCTGACCATGGGTAAAGTTCAAACGACCAATAAATATTCTCAGGTATATGCAAAGTTTGAACGACATACATTCGTATAAAGATTTATACACGAATATATGTCGTTCTGTCATACCTAATATCCAAAAAACATGGTGCGCTTTTTTATGCTTCCTTGAGTATCAATTATGCACAAAAAATTTAAGATATTTTCAATATACAGTCAGTTAAGTGCCATACGTGATACACGCTTGGGCGATCATGTCTCGAAAGAGACATGACTGACTGGGCAGAAGATTATCCCGCAGTAGGTTGCCATTGCTTTCTGCGGTTTCAATATACAAGGTAACCAAAAAAGTCCTGTCCGTTTTTTGATTAGTCACTGAATGAAGTTGAAATATATACAAAATGAGTGTAGCAATTGTTTTCAAATACGGACAGTCGGAGGTAGGAACAACAGACATTATAAAAAACACCCACACCGTGCCCGGCTATCAGTTATAAGCCGGACAACTGTAAGAAAGATGGAATTGTCTAGAGATATCGTTCGGGGCTGTTTGCTTCGCGACTTCAAAGTGGGCTTATCAGCAGCTGCATCAAGTCGCCGCATATGTCAATTCTTTAGGAATAGTGTGTGGATGAACGTACTGCCAGGCATTGGTTTCGAAAATTCAAGTCGGAAGATTTGCCTCTCTATGATGATCCTCGCAGTGGACGACCACAGGTCTTGAATGACGGAATCCTGAAGGCGGCCATTGAAGAAGAAAGTGAGTCTAACGTGTGATGAACTTGCAAGACAATTCAACTTTTCCGATGAAACAGTTAGACTTCACCTGCACCGCTTAGGTAAGACGTACAAACTGAGCAAGTGGGTTCCGCAAATGCTGTTGGAGATCGACAAGTGACAACGAGTGGCAGCCTTTCGTATCACTGCTTTCTCGCCACCGTACCGCATCTTTATTCAATCGAGTGATGAAAAGTGGTTTCTGTACGAAACTCCCAAGCGTTCTAGATATTGTTTGTCTCCTCAGGATGCTGTACCTCACACCGCAAGACCACCTATGCACCTACGCACGATTTTGCTTTGTGTCTGGTGGACAGGTAGTTAATTGGTTCATTATGAACTGCCACCAACGGGCCAAACGGTCACTGGAGACCTATACTCAAAGCTATTGAAACGGGTGCAACAGGCATTGCGCCAGAAGGAGCCAGTACTGGTGAATCCCAAAGGTGTGCTTTTTCTCCATGACAAGGCCAGGCCGTATGTCGCGCGAGAATTCAAAGATACCATACAACAACTTGGGTGGGAGACTTTGTGCCATTCGACTTATTCACCTGACCTTGCGCCATCCGATTACTACCTCTTCCACTCCCTGGATAATCTTCTTCGTGGGAAAACCTTCACCAATGAAGCAGACTTGCGCAAAGTCCTCACCGTCTTCTTTGCGTCAAAACTCCTGAGTTCTACCGCAAGTGCATTGGACAGCTGGAGACACGTTGGCAGAAGGTGCTGGATGCTGATGGCGATTACTTCGAACACTAAATATAAGTTACACATAATGTGAAGCGTTTTCTTTTTTTTCCTTTAAAACAGACAGAATTTTTTGGTTACCTTGTAGAAGCAGAATTACATTATTTACACATGCGGACCATTGTCGCCATCTTTGTTGTTGTTATCATCACTGTGGGGGGGGGGACTTCGTAGCCAATTTGTTGTGGAGTTGTGGCGAAACTTCGCCGCAGAGTAGCAGTGACCGGTTTGTGCCGGAAGTAATACACGGAACAAGAAGGTAGGTCCAAAACAGTGTATTAGTATAACAAGAAACATGGTATTCAAAAGAAGTCTTAATAATTAGTAATATAGAAATAAGTAAGTCCGAAGGTATTATTACGCTGCCTGAGTAGTAGCTGTCGTTAAATACTCTCGTTAACACCTGTACTTTTTTTTTAATAATCTCACTCCAAGCAAGGCATTCCACTGCCACTATTGCGCATGGGCTACATAGGGGAAGGTAAAGAGAAGGAGTGGTTAGACATAGGGAATGTCAGGAGGAAGGTGATAGATGAGTAAGGATAGCGAGGATGAGGGTTAGGCAGATGGGAAGAGTGCTTGATAGAATGGGAGCAGGTTAGTGTGTTAGGAGGTGTCTATTGACCTTACATTTAAATTCCTGGAGATTGTAGCCGTCTGGGAAGCAATCGTTTGGAAGAGAATTCCACAGTGGGGAAGTGCGAGGAAAGAAACTGTTGGAGTAGGAGTTACGGCTGCATTTTATCGGTTTCACTGTAAAAGGGTGGGATCTAGTTGCTAAGCTAGTATCTCGTGCAAATTCGTATTTAGGGGGCACCAATGATCTAAGTTCATCGGAGCAGAAGCCGTGAAAGTATTTATAGAAGAGACACAGGAAAGCCACGTCGCGCCGGTGGGAGAGAAACTGCAGGCGGTCTGCCAAGTCGGTATCTATCACATTACAGACCCTCCTCTGAACCTTGACTGTTTGTAACTGCTACTGTTGATTGCCTCTTGCTGGTCTATAAAGGCCGGAAGACCTAATGTTCGCGTGTAACTAATGTAAATAATAATGATTCCACAAAAAGAAACTGTTTTTATTACTAATTCTATCACTAGTTTTCTGTTACTAATCCCGCCACTAGTTTTCTAAGTTAGAGAGTCCTGGTGAATTATTTACACACCTAATGACAATAAAATAAACATGTTTCAACCAGTGAAACTTTCACAGTTTTCCCATTTGAATTTTTGGATGAATCCTAATTCTTACGTTAATGACTGAATAATCCTATCGCAGTTCTACGACAATAAAATATCTATAGAAGCCCCCCTACCATAACGTCAGATATTTGAGCTTAGCAACCTTTAACGAAAATCGCAATAACAATCATGAATACGAATGCTGCTGTCTATTAAAAAAGTGGGTAAAAATTAAATGATTTGAAATTAACAACTTTATACAATTTCACTGAAACAATCGTTCAATACTTTGAATCTCCCTTTATTCTTTTGTTTATTTATTTATTTTCTTCCTGAAACCATGTAGCGTCTCTGATGTTTTTTTTTTGTTTGTTTCTTTTTTTTACGCAATCCAAACTCTATTGTTTATGAAGTTTTGCCAGGAGCTATTAAACACTTTTATCTTGCTTAGTTTATTTCTTCCTACCTTTGTCTTTCATTTTCTTAACAAGTAACGTATTTTCGCCTCTTTCCACTTCCCTGAGAAGTCCATTATTTATTACGTAATGGCAGGACGTAACAATCATGCGAGGTAACAAAGAGAGGGGCGATTATAACAGTATTTTTATATTAAAGTTATCAAAAAAAAAAAAAAATGAATCACTAGCACTTTTTTATCATCCTAATGTTTGTCGCCTAGACTAGAATACGCTAACCGGGTTAAGAATGCAAGACCTGAGTGATCATGGCTCTTCACACTATCCTAATTTTTGTTGCTATAATTAACTCTTGCTTCTTGAATACATATTTTTCGTAAGTTTTGCATCCTTTAACTTAAGCTCTTCAAGTAATGTATTTCCTGTTTCGTCCACTTTTTCTGCGTTAACTCTAACATTTAAATGTTAATTTCCCCACGTTTTCTTTTCTCTGGATGTATCCCAGAAATTTCAGTTTCTGTCAGATTGTTAACTATTTTTTGTTGTAGTTTCTCTTGTCCTTACAACTACTTCATTAGTAACATACTCAGAATTTTTAAGAATAAATCTTACGGTTTCATTTAGCTATGTCAACAACAAAACGAAGAGACCTAATTGCCAATCGAGTAGAATGTCTAAGTTCATTCTGTCGAAATTCCAATGTGAAAAGTTTATTAGCACAATTGATATTAAATATTTATATTAATATTAATATTAAATATTTATCAAAAAGACACGTCATGGTGATGAGAGATTGACTGAAGTTGCGATTGCAGGTCACCACCATTTACATTTCCGATCATTCTTTAGATTTAATCAATCATCTAGAAATATATAGCGGGAGGAACAGACGATATATGGCAGCAATGTACAGGTGAATGTTACATTATTAAACCTGTCAGATTAAATAAATTGCAAACACTATGTTTGATTATTTTTTAATAAATACGTTCATACTCACAGATAATCTTTCGCCTATTACAATCAAAAGATGTCAGAAATGAGCTGTAACGTAGACAGATGTTATTTTCGTTCATTTCTTAAGGTACCCAACTATTTTCAACCTCTTTTCGAGATCATCTTCAGGGGTGTGAGTTATGATAACAAATGTAATCAGAAAACTGTGTTGCTAAAATTTACTGTACATTAATTGGGTACCTTAAGAAATGAATGAAAATAACATCTGTCAACGTTACAGCTCATTTCTGACATCTTTTTATTGTAATAGGCGAAAGATTATCCGTGATTATGAACGGATTTTATTAAAAATAAGCAAACATAGTGCTTGCAGATTATTTAATCGAACATTTTAAAAGAAAATTTGCTAACGACCGAATTAATCTCAGTAGCCGATTTTACCTCCGAGCTCTGTAAAAGAAGATCGACTTTAGCGTGTTATATACAATGCAAACACACGCCAGTAGCCAAGGATGTTCAAATTCATCACTGAATGAACGATGACTAGATACGTGAGTAGCTTAAGAAAGGTATTAAGCCATCGCTTATCAGTCCAGCTATGAACAGATTGCGTTCTGTAGCCTTGGTTGGCAACCAGTCTACCGCAGAAAGAAATTGGAACCTATTGGCGGAAAATTTTCTACCTAGTTAGTCATGGCTCGAAAGAGGCATGGTCGCCCAAGCGTGTATCAAGTATGACACTTAACTAACTGATAAAATCATGATTCCTTATTCCAGTAATTCTTACAGAAATAATTTTACTACGTGTATTTTTCAAATTCTTTACAGACGTGGAGAATTCTAAATACAAAGTTCGGATTAGTTTTATCAGTTTAGTTTATTATAAGCCATTTTTCGGAATTGTCGAAAAATGTTTCTCGTTACAAAAGTGCAATAAATACTGTATAAAAGTAATTATAACAACAATATTTCAACATCTGTATAACAGCAAGGTATTAAAATAACTAAATAGTAATTTTTGTTAAAATTACAATTAAAAGTTAACGTATATTTAAAAAACTATAATTATAAATTTAGATAGCCGAGGACTGTGCTGACAGAGGATGGAATGTTTGACATAGAGATCGAACGATGCGCTTACATGGTCAACGACGTATTTCAGAAGCTAACTAGAGTACTGAGAAACAGGAAAAGAGGGCTGGATTGCTAGGTAATATATGTCCTTCTGTATGGAAGCGATTGTTGAACAATCTCCTCAAGGATGAAGGAAAGGCTTCAAGAAGAGACGGATAAGGTCCCTGTGACACGTAATGAGGAAGGATGGGCTAGAGAAGTTAATACTCAAAGGGCGGACAGAAAGAAAGACAGACAAAGAAAAGCAAAATATACATGATATACTTGAGCAAATGGACGGCAAAGCGGGGCTTGGGAGAGATACACAGACAAAAGTATTGAGAGGAAGGATGGGCTAGAGAAGTTAATACTCAAAGGGCGGATAGAAAGAAAGACAGACAAAGAAAAGCAAAATATACATGATATACTTGAGCAAATGGACGGCAAAGCGGGGCTTGGAAGAGATACACAGACAAAAGTATTGAGAGGAAGGATGGGCTAGAGAAGTTAATACTCAAAGGGCGGATAGAAAGAAAGACAGACAAAGAAAAGCAAAATATACATGATATACTTGAGCAAATGGACGGCAAAGCGAGGCTTGGGAGAGATACCTAGACAAAAGTATTGAGAGGGTCAAGAGACATAGCCAAGTGGAAGTCCAGAATGCCTAAATCCTGAAGAGACAGTAATTTTTGTCTTAGCCATTTAGCTCTGAAGGTGATCTTCGATGAGACTGAAAGTCAGTCAGTTAAGTACCATAGGTAATACACACTTGGGCGATCATGACCTTTTCGAAACATGAGTGACTGGGCAGAAGATTTTCCCGAAGTAGTTTGCCATTACTTTCTGCGGTAGATTGGTTCCCGACCAACGATATAGAACCCAATCTTTCCTGTTATTTAACCTACAACTGGAAGGTAATGGCGGATTAATACCTTTACCAAGGGTATTTGCGCGTAAGTGAATACAACGAATTCAACTGGAATTCGAACTCGGCTCCCCGATTTCTCGTTCAAAGCCGATATCTACTGCACCACAACGCACATACGAGACTGAAAGTACTAGGGAAAATAAAAAGAATGTATGGCAATATATAACTAGGACAATTTATGTATTCATATTATGTTAAATTCTGATGTGCTGGAACAGTTCTAAAAACAAAATTGAATTTATTATTCTTTTAATACGATGTCATCTTAAGACGTAACGGATTTTGGTTCCTCACAACATCCTGATTTTATTTTTCTCAAAATATTGTTTGATTATCGTACATTCTGTAGTGTTGCAGCTCAATTGAGACACGTAGTTCGTTTTCAGAGTGAAGCTTCTTCCACTCAAATGCTTTGTGGCTTTAAAATAACTCTCTGGCCAGATCGTCATCAATGAAATATGACTAAGGGCCTGTTGTAGCAGTAAGCCAATAAACTAATAAAATATAGTTATTTATCCTTTAGATATAAGCGCACGCACATTTTCTTATAAAACGAATACACTTTTTTTATCCGACTGTCTCATGATCTGACAAATTAGGCAACTTAACCGCATATATTCTTGTGCAATATATATCGTGATTCATGAACTGCTTGAGTCGACTCAACAAATAAGAGCGACAAAATGGCAGTAATTATCGTATCATTCGTAAAAGATCGATAAACGTTAAAATGCAAAGACAGCGTAGAAAGAAAGAGATCTCATTAGGGGAAAAAAGGAAATAAATAGTGAGATATGCAGAATCGAATATTATCACAATATACAGAAAAAGAATAAATAACTGTATGAAGAAAGTTCATAAAAAAAGTTAGGATGATAAAAACAAGGAACTGTGGGAAATTACTGAAGATGGTAAAAGTAACAAAAAGAGATGAGTTACATTGAACAGAGAAAGAAACGGTAAGACGTTTAAAAAAATTGTAAGAATACAGAAATAAAAAATAAGCATAGAAAAAACAAAGTAATATCAAATTGAAAGAAGAAATAAATAATGAATGAGAAGGAAACATGAAACAATATCATATATGTATATACTAGCATCATAGTCAGGCGTTGCCCGTGCAACTCAGAACATTTTAATTTCTTCAGTGGATGAAACAAATACGTTTAAATTCGCTGCAGACACTTAAAATATAATCCATATATATAAAAGGCAATCTGTGAGTCTGCGTGTGAGTGTTTCCTATGCACGCCTACATTTTTTAAGCTGCGCCATCCAAGCTTTCAAGGGACACATATCTACAGGGAAGCCAGATCGATACATACTTTTTGAGTTTAAGTTCAGCAATGTTTACCTTTTGCACATTTTGGCCAAAGTAGCCGATTGTTTACATTTGCTCTGTAAAACATCTAAGCTGTAAGATGGTTGCTAGATTACGTCACAGAAATCAAATCGCACGTGTTAAACGCGAGTAAAAAAAATAGACTTTTACATTTAATTTTTATTCTGACGTTTTAAAAATTCATTTAGTCAACAAAAAATGTGAAAATATTTCCCCGTACTTTTAAAACAAAAGAAATATTTAAAAAAAAAAAATGTGTTTTTTCAAACAAAAACAAAATATGTAAAAAAAAGGGTAACTTTTCGTTTTATGACCCGAAGGCTAATATCCCTTCAATTTCTTTTCCAAAATAGTTTTATTTACGTGCAGAAGTACATGCTGAACTCAAATCAGCAATCAGATATGGAAGAAACCGAACTTTTCTTATGTTAACAACCAGAAAAAATCGGACATCTTGCTCTTTTTTCAGCCATTACCGGCTTAGTGAGAGGCATTCACTGCAGAACGATTTTAGGCGTAGGAAGAAAATTTGGGCCTTTTTACTTCCTTTTCAAAAAAGATCTTGCAGAAATTAGTATGCGATTTTTTGTTTCGGTACTTAATTTCAGAAGAAACTTACTGACATTAAAACAAGGGGAAAAATAAGAGTTATTAGCGTGTATAAAAAGTTATTTGCGTGTGTTTGCGGATATAAGGGATATTAGCCTTCGAGTACTAAAACGAAAATTTACCATGTCTACGTTTTTAAATATTCTTCGAAAATTTTTGAAATTCATTTTGTCAACAAAAATGTAAATATTTTCCCCTGTAATATTGAAACAAAAACAAACGCAATGTTGTTTACAATGTCACACAAAACATAAACTCACATTTACGCAAATCAAAAGAAAATAAACTTTTTTAATGAAAATTTGAACAATTTTTAAATAACATATAATTATTTTTTTATATAACTGAGTTTTAAAGTGAGGCGGCGACTACAAGCGCTTGGAAATCGCAACACGCTGCATTAATCATCTAATTAAAAAATGTTCTGAGTTGCACGGGCAAAGCCGGGCTATGATGGTAGTATATATATATATATATATATATATATATATATAATATAAATTTGTCCGACAGATTGTTTATAAATTTAAGTGATATTGTTCGTGGCACACGTATTTGATTAAACTCTCTGTCTGTTGTTTATTTGTTTCTTTGTTATTTTTTAGAGAGTGTATTTATTTATTGCTGCTGGCTGGCCTGAAGGGTTGATAAATTTTAGTAAAGAAAAACCTCCACTATCTGGGAGAAGTTAAAACTACATCGCTCTATTCTCAAACACTCACAGCGGTTAACAAAAATGAATAAATGTACAGTGTATTAGGAGTACTAACTAAAAATATAGGTGTAAAATGTATATATATATATATATATATATATATATGTGTGTGTGTGTGTGTGTGTGTGTGTGTGTGTGTGTGTGTGTGTGTGTGTGTGCATGTTTTCGTATATATATATATATATATTTCCTGACGGCTACAACCTCCAGAAATTTAAATGCAAAGTCAATACTCATCTACTAACCACTGGACTCTAGCTCTCTCCCCACCCCCGTATAACCTTCCCTTTCTCTCCACCTATGCATCTGTCCATATATATATATATATATATAGACAGATGCATAGGTGGAGAGAAAGGGAAGGTTATATATAGATGAATAAGGAACGAAAAAAATATTTGCAAAGTTCAAAACATTAATTTAAAACAGTGTTCAATATAAAAATTAAGCATTAAATATTTATTATAATTTATACTTTAGAATATGTACAAGCTACAGTCTATTCCAAAATTGTACATGTTATAAAGAATAATTTATAATAAGTATATATAAATATATATATATGTACATATATATATCATCCTGCATATATATATATATATATATATATATATATATCATCCAGAAATACAATATATATATATATATATATATATATATATATATATATATTTGTGTGTATGTGTGTGTGTGTGTGTGAGCATACCCGTTCGCATTTTTGAGCAGGTATATGTGTGTGTGAGAGAGAGAGATAGAGATTGAGAGAGAGAGAGAGAGAGAGTGTGTGTGTGTGGGGGGGGGGTTGTGTGTGTGTGTGTGTGTGTGTGTGAAAACGTTCGCTTTCAGAAAGCTCTAGTAGATAATAATATTTTGGAAAAAGTTTCGGTTCTACATCTTGATCAAGCCACTAAGTCGATCATTTACGATCATCAGACAGAATCAGTGACGATATGATCAGGATATGGATCATTTGCATTTTGCAAATGAAGCCTCAAACACGATTCAAAGCGTCGAACGCTTTGACTATCGCCGAGTTCATGTGGAATCCATTTGTCGAGGCTCTTCACTTTTCCAGTTTTTTTTAGATAGTTCGATGTTGTTAAAATGCCGACACCCATTATCTGAGACATTCACGTGGGATTTGTTCGATTAGTGTTTCCAGATCTTGACCTCCATAGCACCTTAATCTTCAAGAATCTTATCATTATTGTGTAAATTCAGAAACCCTCTCGTTACTGTTCTATCACGAGTGAATCCTTCATCCATGATCTATTAATGCTGGCAGCAATTCAAGAAGCATTATAACAAAATTTGAAGGCATTTCTTCTTTGTTTATGCCATGATATATGCGCTGGACAATCTCATCAAACATTAAGGAAAGACTTGAAGCGGCTAAAATTTGGTTCTACAGAAACACGTTAAGATAACCATGGAGCGAACATGTGAGCCACGAGGATTTTTGAAATTGGAAACGAAAAGGAATCTTATATTTAATGAATGTCTAAACATTTTTTGATGTCAAAATAAAATCCATTAAGGATAGTGTTGTGGATCTTCTTCGCCAATTTGTTGTAGCAAATCTTATCGCAAATCTTCTTCGCCATTTTGTGATGTAGTTGTCGCGGCGAAACATTGGCAGGAAGTAAGACACGGAATACAGAAGGCTGGTTCAAAACAGTGTATTAGTATAACAAGAACATATGTACAAATAAGTGCCAGTAAGAAGTAACTAAAAATAAGTCCGAACGGTACAGTTACGCTGCTTATTGCCTGAATCGTAGCTGGCTTTAACTGCCTACTTAACTGCTGTTAATTGCCTTCGGAAAGATACGCAGGTACTTCTATATAACAAGAGAAAATGTCCATTCCTCGTAGGAGGGCACTATAACTGTTGGTGATTTTTTCAGTTAGGTTGGTTATGTTAAAGATTATGTGTATATAATTTTTTAATTAGATTCTGAAAGAAAATTATATACACTTAACAAACACGACATTTTAATCATTATAAATATGTGATATATTTTTGTGAAACTATTATAATAGTTAAAGAGGACAGTATCAGATGCTTTATTTTACAATAGGGCATTATTTTCTGAAGAAACTCATATCTATCTATAAATCTTCACATATATGCAATCTCCTCATACACCTTTGTGAATATTAATTAAAACACTTTCTTTAGATATATGTCCCGGAAATATATATATATATATATATATATATATATATATATATATATATATATATTCGAAGTAGCTAAGTAGTTTGGGCAAATGTAACTGGGTAGGGCAATCTAGGAAGTAGCCGTAATGGATTGGTACTCGTCGTAGTCGTATGCAGTATGCTTAGGCGTAGGCTTATGTAATAGGCGTAGTCCTATACGTCCCAGCCTTAGTCTGTATTTATGGCTGGCAACAGCCAATCATATTACTGTGAAATTAACCAAGTTGTATGCATATTCAATACATCATTTAGTTTCTTTTCTTTTGCCATACAGTCTGTTTTAGACCCACTGGAGAGGCAGACTGTAACTGATTTTTATTTTATTCCTCAGAGTAAGTGTTTTGCATTAGTGTGCAATATTATAAATCCATTGTCGCGATGTATTATGAAATTTGTTTGGTCTTGAATAATATTGTGTCATCTGTGATAGCGTGCAATATTACAATGTGCCATATTACAAATATGTTGTTGGGATATATTATGAAATTTGTTTGGTCTTGGTGTCATCTGTGATTGCATCAGATTGTCATAACGCCTAGGCACTATTGTCTCGGATGTCAATTAATTGCCCTATTGCCATTGTCTGTGATGAACGTAACTCCAACGAAGCGTACGAAATTTATATCACTGCATAAACACACTGGAGAGGTTTAAATAAAAATCGCGGTTATAGTTCGTGTCCGACTTTCAACTGTAATACTTGTCATCATGGCGACGAATCAAACTGGATACCTCAGTCTAAAACGTAAAGGAAAATGTGGTCGGAAGAGAAAAACAACACCAATAAACGACGTATAGGTGAACAAGGAAAATGTGAAAGATTTTAGATTTTAAGTAAATGTGATTCGTATTTTTCAATTAATTTGCACAAGGGTGTATCTGTCTATTTACTTCGGTTTATATATGTATATAGTTTGGTCCAAAAGTAAGTCGAATACGTTTGCATATCGGTTCCAACATGACGGGATACTTCCAGATTATTCAAGAGAGTTCCATGAGTAATTTCACAGTATTTGAGTATCTAAAATATTTCTTAAGAAATGGATTGAACGAAGTAGTTCAATTGATTGGTCAACACTTTCTTCTGATTTAACCTCAACTCTTCAAGGGAGTACTCAAAGACAAAGTTTATAGTCAAAAACCAATTTTGTGGCCAAGATATTGAAAATGTATCTTGTTTGATTTTGGTATCAGTCGGTTAAGTGCAAAACATGATACACGCTTGAACTATCGCGAAAGAGACATGATTGACTGGGCATAATATTTTCCCGCTGTAGGTCGCAATATCTTTCTGTGGTAAACTGCTTGACAACCAAGGCTAGGGATTTAATATTTTCAATTTGCATTTTGAAAACATTCTTTTCAAACATACTTTCTGTCTTCTTGCATTTTTATAATCACTTCTCGCTAAACACCCTGACAAACATTCAACAAGTGAGAGATTATTACAAATTATACAGTGAATCGTGATAATTGGTCATATTTATAAGCAGATGACATTGGGAAAATGTTTCTTGTTGGGAATTAAGATGATGGATTTCCTTTTAATTATATTACATATTTAGTTTTAGTTAATATGGGGCTGTCACACCGGCTCATTTTAAACATTATCTTTTTAAATTTCTTTTATTAGTCGCTCCGCTCTAATTAGTGCGAATAGAAATCTCAACAGTTATATCACAGGTCATAGAAACAAAGTTGACATTGAATCTGTATAACATCATTTACAGAAGAACAAAAAAATATGTCCGATGCGGCTGAATATAAATGTCAATAGGTGTATGGCAAATAACAATTGAATGACGCCAAGCGGTTGTTTGCCGAGGGAATGCGACAGCGCATAGCTGACCGCAAGTTCGGCTCCAAGGACTATTGGCGGTTATGCAAACGGGTGCTGAACAATAGCAAATCCTCAATCCCTCTTTAATCAATGAATTTGAGGTTCTCACGTCATCTGCAGACAAAGCTGAATGCTTTGCTCGCAGATTCACATCCAACTACACATTTGACTCATCTGGAGTAACCTCACCCCACTTCCCTATTAGAACTGAGACTAACCTGTACGACGTATATATTACCCCGACAGTAGAATCCCGAGTAATTTCAAAACTTGATCCCCATAAGGCGAGCGGTGGCGATGGAATCCCGATGATAGTCCTTAAGGGGTGTGCTCCTGAACTCTCCCCTGTACTCTCTAAACTGTATACCTACTGCCTTTCTACTTCCTGTTTTCCTGCATACTGGAAGTTCTCTTCAGTCGTTCCTGTATTTAAGAACTGTGGTGAACCCTCGGACCCATCCAATTATCAGCCTTCTACCAATTTTCGGCAAAGTGTTCGAGGCCTTAATGGATGCTGAAATAGTTCAACCTCTTACTGCCCACAAACTCTACTCTGACAGGCATGCTAACATGCTAACAAGCGACATGCTAACAAGCGTTACCGAGTACATGTTCCAGGCCCTTGATGAGTCAGGCGAGGCTCGTGCTGTTGCTCTGGACACCTGAAAGGCTTTTGACAGGGTTTGGCACTCTGGCCTTCTTTGCAAGCTACGGGGTACCGGTATTAACCGACGCTTGCTTGATCTAATCCAATCTTTTTGAAATAACCGCAAAATGAAGGTCGTTTTGAATGGGCATGCCTCTGCATTCTACAGCACAAACAATGGCGTCCCTCAGAGCTCTATCCTGGGTCCGACGCACTTCCTTATTTTCATAAATGACCTCCCAGACGAGATCAAGAGCCAAGCAGGCATCTACGCAGATGACACCAAAATTTACTCTCGCATCAGTAAGAAATCCGACGTGGCGGACAAACATAATCTCGTTGCTGACCTTGAAACGGATATACACTCTGTGGTGAATTGGAGCAAGATGTGGCTTGTCAATTTCAATGCGTCTAAGACCAAGCTGTTGTCTGTCAATCATCACAGGCAACCTCTTTTGCCTCCCATAAGCATGAACCAAGCGAGTCTCCCTGAGACCAATACACTGCGCCTCCTCGGCCTTATTCTCTCTTCTGATCTCAAATGGAACCACTACATTGAGTCCATAGTTAAATCCACTGCTAAGAAGGTTGTGTCACTGTGTCGGGCCAGGATATTATTCCAGCCTGAATCCATCCTGCATATATACAAACCAACCAATCGTCCGTGCATGGAATACCGCTGCCATATATGATCAGGCGCTCCTGCTGTTCATTTCAGTAATCTCGACAGGCTCCAAAGGAGAATCAGTAATGTGATAGGTACTGACTTGGCGGCTCGACTACAGCCATTTCCCCACCGACGACATGTGGCCTTCATTTGTCTGTTCTATATAAACTTTCATGGTTTCTGCTCCAACGATCTTAAGCCACTGGTGCCTCTGCAACAGGTGTTTACTCGTGCAACCAGATTGGAAACTGGGTCCCACACATTCACAGTTAGAGTAACCAAATGGAGACGACAATTCTACACCTGCAGCTTATTTCCTCGCACTTCCCGCCTGTGGAACTCGCTTCCATATTCTTACTTTCCTGACGGCTACAACCTCCAGGAATTTAAATGCAATGTCAATACTCATCTATTAATCACTTGACTCTAGTTCTTTTCCACCCCGTATATCCTCTCCTTTCTTCCCATTCTTGCAACTGTCATTGCACCTGTATTCCCATCCTTCTCTTGCTCCTTTCTAACAGGTTCGTCTTCCTCTTCACACTCTTGTAATTAATCTTTTTACTCTTATGTAGCCCCCTGCACATCAGTGGCATTACTGCCTTGCTTGGGGTGATACGATTAAAAAAAAAAATTTTCGAAACAACATAATCTATCTCAGTCTGTCTATATATGTCAATCTATCTATTTATCTCAGTCGTCATGTTTGTCTATTTGTATTTCTGTCTGTCTGTCGGTCTGTCTTTCTCTGTCTGTATCTCTCTCTCTCTCTCTCTCTCTCTCTATATATATATATATATATATATATATATATATATATAAAAATGTCCATATCTACTTGTCTGCCTATATAACTAACGATCTCAGGCTATTTATATCTATCGTATTCTGTTCATATCTATCTCTATATATTTATATATCTACCACATTTTGTTTCTATCTATCTATCTATCTATCTATCTATCTTAATATATGTATATGCACACATATATATACAGCGCTCTCTTCATATCTCTCTCTCTCTCTCTCTCTCTATATATATATATATATATATATATCGCAGTCTGTTCATATCTATCTATCTATCTATCTATCTATCTATCTATCTCCTCTCTCTCTCTCTATATATATATATATATATATCGCAGTCTGTTCATATCTATCTATCTATCTATCTATCTATTTCGTTATAATGTAGACTGCAGTATTTTAGTCACCATTTTTGTCTCCACATTCGCACTAACCACTTTGATTCTACGAAGGTAGCGAAAAAAATCGGTGTTGTTCATAGAATCGCTAATGACATATGTGTTTCATCGTTTTTCTAAATGTTACCGACATTTTGGCTTCCCATTTCGAATCTATGAATTTCTTTTTTTAAGTACACGCTTTTATGCTCCTAAAAAAATGAAAGAAATTTATCTTAATCTAATGAGGATAGATTTATCAGAATCTAAGAAATACGGTTTCGAATATCGAGAATGAGTTTTAACAATGGAATAGATAATGTGACACCAAAATTCGAATGAGCTTTGGAATACCGAATAATGCCTCTCAAGAGTTATCATTGCATCGAGTGTTCATTAAATCTAAATGAACGTGTTGTTAAATATGCAAAATGATTTCTCTTATATGGTACTGAATGTTGGATAATTTTCTCTGAAATAATTAAAAGGAATTTTACGAATATGAGGTTCGACGCTACTCAATCTCGAATTCAGCTAAACAGTCTTCATTTTCCTGAACTGATATTCAAAATTGTGTCCGTGCTCTTTCAAAGAAGGTTTTATCTTCCACTCTACACCCTCTAAGAGCCCATTTCTTTCTATCGTTATTTTCATAATAAGAGTTCAATATGGCAGCGAGTGTTGGACAATCTCATCAAAGATTAGGGAAAGACTTGAAGCAGCTAAAATGTGGTTCTAAAGAAAAATGCTGAGAATACATGGAGCGAACATGTGAATAACAACAAGATATTTTGAGGATGGAAACGAAAAGAAAACACATATTTAATCAATGTCTAATCATTTTTTGATGTTAAAATGAAATCCATTAAAGATGGTGTTGTGGATCTTCGTCGCTAAATTTATTGTGCAGTTGTTGTGACGAAACTTCGCCGCAAAGTTTTAGTAACCGCTTTGGTCGGAAGTAAGACACTGAAAACAGAAGGTTGGTTCAAAACAGTTTATTAGTATGACAAGAACATAAGTACAAAGTAAGTGTTAGTAATTAAGTAAACAGAAACAAATAAGTCCGAACAGTA
>JBBBDQ010001916.1:2802500-2872500 GCA_037127315.1 Ascarosepion bandense | reverse complement strand
ATTCAAACTCACAAACCGTAGGCACATTGGGATGTCGAAGTATAAGCAAAAATAAGCTAAGTATAATAAAACAGGAATATTTCCTTAGAAACAAGGAAAATATTATTGAACTTTTATGTAATATTAGTCTTCATATGTGGCAGTGAATGCTGGAAAATCTTATCACAGATGGACTTGAGATGACAGAAATACGGCTCGACAGAAGATTGCTGAGAATGCTACCGACAGAACACGTGAACAACGACACAGTTTTAAAAAAAGAATGAACAAAAAAGGACACTTATGCGCAGCATCAAGAAAGAAGCAAAAAATGAAGAAAGAAGGTTCGAAGGTTTGACACTCACGTGATATATTGAAGGTAAGAGTGTCAAAGTAAAGCGACGCTTAACTTAACGCCCTTTCCTGTGTTTCTTCTCTGATATCTACAATGTCCAAAAGTTTGAATGCTGCGTCAACTGCCATCATCTATCTCCTTGATTCACATCATTCTTTTATCCCTTTATCGACATTCTCTCTACCTTTCACTGTAACACTCTATTGATGGCAAAATAAACAAGGGAAAAATGCGTGACATACGACAAGGAATAGGAACATGTGGAAGGTCATGATCGCAACGTGCTGAAGACACGCGGCACATAGAAGAAGTAACCCCCTGCGCACTAGTTGCAGTCCGGACTTGCTTGAGCAAATGGACAGTAGAGCATGGTTTGAGAGGGGTAACAAAAGAAAGATTATTAAGCGCTACAAGGGATAGGAAGATGTGGAAGGCCATGATCACCTACCTGCTGAAAAGACCCAGCACATAGAAGTGATAACACCCTGCGCACTAGTAGTGGTCGTACTTGGCCTTGGGTGAAATGATTATATATATTTAAAAAACTCTAACGATCTTGTACAATGATTAGCAGAACAAGCATCGGGTTAGGCAGAAAATAGGCAAACTTTACTAAGAATTACAAAGAACAGAGAAATGTGGAGAGAAGTGATCACCCACGTCCTAAAGGTCAGTGTGTACAGACGAAAAAGGGATTTTTTCTAAACACCACGATTTGATTTGCCACTAAAACATTTGTTTAAAAACATGCGATAAGTTAGTATTTGTTTATATTTCTGAGATGAGGTAGTATTTATAGTATTTACATTATTCGGACTATTGTCCTCAACTTTGTTGCTATTGGTACGACGTTTTGGCCGTTGTACGCTCCTGCCTTCTTCAGGTGCTAGGAATTTCGAAAAGAATCATTTATTATAATCACTGGGGTATATGATCTTCTATCCTTGCGTAGTAGTGCCTCTTCTATTCATCTTTTCGAATTTCGAGCCATACATTCAACTCATACATATAGTTCTTTTCATTCATTGTTCGTTCTTTTTTACGAGCCATAATACTAAATTCTAGTTCTTGCAAATAATCTCTTGACACTGCAAATTGCTATAATTACTGAAAAAATACTAAATATCAATCTGAAATTGAAAATTGGGACTTAATTCATGCTTACTCACTCTACATAATAGGAAAAATTATTTCACTGGATAACACATATCTATGAATTTTGCATAAAATATTTGGCAATACCTCTTTTGCATATAATTTCTAGACGCAGTTTGTAGTGGATATAGATGTTGGTTAGTTCCTGTGACTTGGCCCAAAGACTTGAGAGTTCAATACCAGGCTACAGCAGTGGTGAACAAGTAAAATACAGGGTTAGAGGGAGATAACTCATGACTTCCAAAAGAGACACTACTACGCCAGAGATGAGAATGATATACCTCAGTGATTTCAATAAAATGTTCGGTTCGAAATTCCTAGCACGGGACACGTTCTTAAATGTTTCGTCACATCGAGTTATTTAAATGGATTTTATGCCTGGTATCATATTTCTGTCAGCTGCATAAAATCACTTTCTAAGATCAATGACGAAAATGGCTTCGAGCAAGTAAAGCTGTTAAGTAGAAAACGGCACTATCCCACTTCGAACCTTGTGGTCTGGCGCTACACAATTACAAAAATGTGTATCAAAAAGCATCTTGTATCGCCGATATGGATAGGATAAACAGAGAAAGTGTGCTTAGGTATTATTCAGTAAAATATCCGTGCTAAATCTAAACTTATTTATAAATGAAACTTTGCCTGTGTGTGTGTCTGTGTGTGTGTGTGTGTGTGTGTGTGTGTGTGTGTGTGTGTGTGTGTCCATTACCTATAGACTCCGAAACGGCTGAACCGATTTTCTTGAAAATTTACACAGTTGTACTATAAGCGTCTGTGAGTGTTCTTAGCTAAGTTTTGTGTCGAGGTACCCCCGATAAATATCGAAAATCGATAATCGAAAAAATCGGGTTATAGAAAAAGTGGTCCGATTTTAATCAAATTTGATACACTCATAGATAAAGACATAAGAAACGATATTCAGAAGTTTCAAGGTTGCAGTTCTTACAATAGTGCAGAAAATTTGATATCGATACCAGGAAATCAAAATTTGACTTACATCCATTCATTTTTCTTTCTGTCTACTGTTTCGCTTTAACTGGAAACAACTATTGCTTTTTAGTCTTTCGTGCCAACGTCCAAAGAGTCTGAGCTCCAGGATCATGGATTAGTTTTAAAACTTTCATTACACCCGGGCTGTACTGCTAGTGGATATAAAGAGAACAGTACAATAGTTAAAATGACAGACAAGCTGCAACTTACAGCACAGAGCTGAGGGGTTCAGATTGAGACAGTGACCGAAATAATCAGTCCGTATATTACTCGAAGACACTAAAATATTAAACCTTGAATGCGACTATTCTTTATTTTAAAAGACCATTTGAGACCATGAGCTATTCTATCATTGAGAGTGACGCAAGGATGTTATCCACTCTACAACAAAACTGAAATCACATCACTTCAGGACTTTCAACTGCAGTAATAACTGAAACGGTAACATAAACAGTACGTTAACATCCCCTATTGCTTCAAACAAAAGGTTAGGAAGGAAATCGATTTCAGTGCTGGAAAGAACGATTACACTTTGATGACTTGAGATATCATTTTCGTGGAAAATTATCCAAATTATGAAGTTGTTTATTTGTATATCTGAATTCCATAAAAATATGAGCTTTAATAAAAATTGTCACAATATACAGGGAAGAGAAAGCTAAGAGGAAACTGATGCCCGGAGGATATTGATTGAAAATAAAAAATCATATTTAAAGCATCAATAGTCTGTATTTCACTACTTTAATTAATTGTTTTAATAGAGTATGATTTATTTTTATCTGTTCGGTTTTTATGAATAGGGTATGACATAATATTAAGATTCATCATTATAATGCAAAATTTAATTGCCATGCTGATTTTTTTCTGGATTTTATTGCTAATACATCCGGGTTGCAACGTTTTCGACCTTCGTGTTAGATTATTCAGTAAACGTTTTTTTGTATAGAAACTACCACGTGACGAAATATTCGAAAGCCAAATGCTTGTAAATCAAGTATGGAGATTTTAATAATTAATAGCACGAGTTGTCGTTTTCGTGATTTTCATAATTTGATGTATAACATTTATCAACTCTGGTCTTTCTGAATAAGTCGCTTCAATTTCTTCCCTCCTATTTATATATTTTAGGGGTCAGACGATCAGTTCGAGTAGATCACGTAAAAGTTTTAATTATGTATATAATTGCCAGATTCCTAATAAGATCTAAAAAGCCTAACCTTATATAGGCACCTAAGGATATTGATGCCTACATTAAAAAAGGATATTGATGACTACATTAAAAAAGGATATTGATGACTACATTAAAAAAGGATATTGATGACTACATTAAAAAAGGATACTGATGCCTACATTAAAAAAGGATATTGATGCCTACATTAAAAAAGGATATTGATGCCTACATTAAAAAAGGATATTGATGACTACTTTAAAAAAGGATATTGATGCCTACATTAAAAAAGGATATTGATGACTACATTAAAAAAGGATATTGATGCCTACATTAAAAAAGGATATTGATGACTACATTAAAAAAGGATATTGATGCCTACATTAAAAAAGGATATTGATGACTACATTAAAAAATGATATTGATGACTACATTAAAAAAGGATATTGATGCCTACATTAAAAAAGGATATTGATGCCTACATTAAAAAAGGATATTGATGACTACATTAAAAAAGGATATTGATGACTGCATTAAAAAAGGACATTAAAAATAGTCAGCGTTAACGTGTATGGAATTAGGTTTCAATTAAATAATTAATTATTCGTGTATATATATTTTAAATTTTAAAAATTTATTTTAATTTATATTGGCTCTGTAATTTTAATTACATTGAGCTCTCCTCCTCTATCATTTTTTAATGTAATTTTTTTAAATATTAATTAGGATCAGGTTCTTGGGATTTACCTTCCTACTTTTCCGTTTTGGATTAAAGTATTTATATATATATATATATATATATATATATATATATATATATATATATAGATAGATAGTATTGAGTTTCTTCATGGATTTTTATTCCTCTGAGGATTGAAGGTATCAAAATAATGCCTTCACGAAACTTCGAAGTTAGCATAACTCTGCCTAGTTAAATGACAAACTTCTCCACATTATATATATATATATATATATATATATATATATATATATATATATATATATGGCGTTCCTTTAAGACGGAATTCACCGATAAGCCTAATTATATCATTCTGTTGAGTTGTTGTTGGCTTGTTGGTATAGAGCTTACTTTTGAGATGACCCCAAAGGAGGTAATCTGAAGGCGTCAAGTCGCACGATTGTTGTCGCAATCGACATCACTGTTTCGAGAAATGAGTTAACCTGGAAATTTCTCATTCAATAAAACCATTATTGCCCTGTCTGTGTGGCATGTGGAGCTGTTCTGTTGAAACCACAAATATTTGACATACATACCATTCAATTCAGGCCATAATTGGCATGACTCAAATAACATGAACCAAAATTGCAATCAATAAAATTTCAACAATAACACTGTTTTATTTAGTGGTAACTTTGATACGTCATCATTAACCGTCATATATATATATATATATATATATATATATATATATATATATATATATATATATATATATAGTTATAATAGCAATATCGACAAAACTAATTCCGTCAAGATTATCAATGATTAAACTACAACTAAGAATGTCTTGAAACCCACCGGGAACTAACCCAGAGGGAAAAGAAGAGAAAGAAAAAAAGAAACAAACGAAATACTTGAACAAAAATCAAGCATTCGTGAGAAAGAAAAAAAAAACCAAGACAAAAACCTTAAAATTAAAGAGCTCAATACGAAAGCAGAGTACAAGAAGTACCCAACGCGAAAGTAGAGCAAACAATTTTCCCTGACGAGCTGTTAAGCGAAACCGTGGTAGGTTGTTTCGTTCTTATATATATATATATATATATATATATATATATATATATATATATGCCAGAAAAGAAGACTAATAGAAAAAAACAAGCCATGTCGAAACTGTTGTTGAATTATAGAGAGAACCCAATGTGTTGGTGAAGAAAAAATATTTGAGTGAAGGTAATAAAAATATTCGACTTTCAAGAATGGCTTGTATGTTAGAAGAAAACAATATAAAGGGAATAAAAGAATATTTTTCATTCCACGATGTCCAAAACAATAAAAGAATCCAGGGTACTGCCACGCCCATTTGTCTCTCGTCTCCATATGCCAAGATTCTTTTGTCTTAAATTTGCTTCGAATGATGCAACGACATTTTTTAAATGAAATTCTTGCCTGGCGCCAGAAGTGTTTGCCGAATCACTTTTCTTCTTTTTTTTTCTTTTTTTATTCTGGGGAGGGTGGCGATTACTTTGATCTATCGAAAATGTAATTTTTGGGGGGCCTCGGGTCTAAGCTTACATCAATGTGGCAAAATAGCTTTTCATAAAAATAGAACGTTCTTCTATAATGTGATCTGATAAAAATCCTTTGATAAAAATATTCAGAGATCCCTCGAACGTTCCCTCGAAAATAAATAATGAGATAAAAACATGTGAAAAAAAGAAACATAGAATTCTTTTTCCCCATCATCATCATCATCATCATCATCTTATTATTATTATTATTATTATTATTATTATTATTATTATTAGAAAAGAGCGATATTTAAGAAATAAAATGGAAATAAAAGATTCAGGGTTTAACAGTATTTCGACAGTATGCCTTTCATCTTCCGGTTAAGACTTTAAAATTCGTACAAGTATAAAAATGTAACAATTTTGATTTTACTTTTTTAGAATTAATGTACATATTCTGAAAAAGAAATATTTAGAATTCACCGACCATTCAAATTTTTAAAACTTGTAAAGATAATTCTCTATTTTATGAAATTCGTTACTCCAACATATTTTTTTAGTTTTTTAGACGTTATTTTAATCAGTCAGTTAAATGCCATACGTGATACACGCTTGGGCGATCATGTATCGAAAGAAACTTGACTGACTGGGCAGAAGATTATCCCGCAGTAGGTTGCTATTGCTTTCTGCGGTAGACTGGTTGCCAGCCAAGGCTATAGAACCCAATCTGTCCTGTTATTTAACCAATAACTGGAAGGATTAGAGGGATTAGTACCTTTCCCAAGGATATTTGCGCGTAAGTGAATGCAACGTACTCAACTGGAATTAGAACTCGGCTTCCCGAGTTGTCGTTCCGAGCAGATATCCACTGCACCACAACGCACATCAGACATCCATATTTGAGTTGATAGTCTGCTGTTTGTGCCTTTTTAAAATATAATTAAACAGTAGACTTATTTACATATACTGACCTGAATAATCGAGATATTTTTCTTTTCTTTTTTTAATCAATTTACCCCAAGCAAGGCGGTACCGCCACTGATGTGCAGGGGGATACATAAGAGAGTTAAAGTTTTAGGCTGGAGAAGAATGAAGATAAAGAAGAACCAGCTACAAGGGGTGAAAGAGTAAGGGCAAGAGACTGATGTGAACAAAGGAGTGAAGACAGTTTCGAAGGTAGAGAGAAAGGAAAAAAAAACAATATACATGGGGTAATGTAGAATGGACTGCATTCAAGTGGATAAGAGATTGGAATTGACATTGCATTTAAATTCCAGGAGGTTGAAAGCAAGTATATGGAAGGGAGTTCCACAAGCGGGAAACGCGAGAAAAGAAACTGATGGAGTAGAATTGTCGCCTGCATTTGGTTGATCTAACTGTAAAAGGATGACATCTTCTTGCCAGTCCGGTTGCCTGAATAAATTTTTGTGGCAGTGGCACTGGTGATCTAAGTTCATCAGAGCAGAAGCCATGAAAATATTTATAGAAGAGACAGAGGGAAGTTACATCCCGTCGGTGGGGAAGTGGCTGGTGTCGAACTGCCAGATCAGTACCAATCACATTACAGATTCTCCTTTGGAGCTTGTCGAGAACACTGAGGCGGACAGCAGTGACACCTGGCCAAATATGACAACAGTATTTCATGCACGGTCGGATAGTTGATTTGTATATGAGCAATATGGATTCCGGGGGAAAAAACTTCCTGGCCCGACACAGTGACCCAACCTTCCTAGGAGTAGATTTATTGATTCAATGTAATGATTCCAATTGAGGTTGGAAGTTGTTAGTAAGATATGCTTCCTCCGGTATTCATTTGTGCCTGCGTCTCCATTACATCTGACGTGTCTTAACCACTCAGCCACGCAGGACATGTAGTCAAACAAGGCTCGAAATTTAAACACACATTTTCCCGATTTTTTCAAAAAATTGACATTAGCTCTGTTTTTGTACCTTCATATAAACACATGAAAACAAAGACAATTTATTCTTCGAAATTTTACGAAATCCGTTACTAAATTGATTTAACTTCGATATATGGATACTTTTATCTGAGTAGATACTCTTTTTGGTTTTGTTTTTATAATTAAACAGTATATTTATTTACATCTGCAATCCTGTATAATCGACAAATCTTG
This sequence comes from Ascarosepion bandense, assembly GCA_037127315.1. NCBI lineage: Eukaryota > Metazoa > Mollusca > Cephalopoda > Sepiida > Sepiidae > Ascarosepion > Ascarosepion bandense. The sequence continues at coordinate 2,864,525 of JBBBDQ010001916.1, read as the reverse complement.
TTAGTAAAATATGTGTCTATCAATTTTTAAAATACTAAAATAAATTGTTATTGTTTACATTAGGATACGAAAAGACAAGATACGGATTTTTCAAGAAATCGGAAAAATGTGTTCAAAAGTACTATTTGGAGCTTTGCTTGATCATAAGTTCTTCGTGGACGAGTAATTAAGACACGTCCGATATAATGACGGCCTAACCTTAGGAGACATAGGTTCAAATCCAGCCGTAGGACGCATAATTTACGAACACTTTTCTCAATTAATCAGGCCAGTAAATAAATATAATTCTTCTTCCTCTTTTTCATGTGCCGTGTCCCTTCAGGACGTAGGCGATCATGGAATTCTCCTTGGCTCTGTCTCTTGTCGCTCTCAGTAATTTTCCTCTTTGTATCTCTTCTATGCCCCACTCCGTCAACCATTTGCTCAGACCTAACAAGTAAACTCTCGCGCTGGATTCCCCTGTCTACCATTTATCTGACCTGTGAGTATCAAGTTCTCCAGGCCCCCTTCCTCATTATGTGTCCCGGGAACCTCATTTGTCTCTTCCTAATATTTAGTATCAGTTTTATTCTCGTTTGCATCTTTTCCATCACCTCAAAGTTGCACATGTGCTCCGTCCATGGCATCCTCAGCATCCTTCTGCAAAACCACACTTCTGCTACCTCAAGCCTCTCCTTCATTCTTGATGAGATAGTCCAACATTCATTTTCATACAGAAGGACAGATATCACATATCAATCTAGCATTCTTTTCTTTGTTTCTAATTAGATTTTCCTGTTTTTCGGTACTCTGGTTAGCTTCTGAAATGCGTCTTTGGCCATGCTAATGCGTCTTTGGATCTCCATGTCGCACTTTCCATCCTCTGTCAAAAAGCTTCACAGGTATTTAATTTTTTTACTTGTTTTATTTCAGTTTCTCTGACTTGTAGTTAGCATATTGGGCTACTCTTTTTGCTGGTGAGCATACATTCAGTTTTCTTGAGGTTTATCCTCAGTTCATTCTTTTCAATTTCTTTTGCTAACTTCTGTAGAAGGCCTTGCATTTTCCTTTCCGTGTCTGCTATTAGCACCGTATCATCCTATAAATGACAAAAGATTTCTCTAAGCTATTTAGTTAATTGCTCCCTCCTAACTAATCAACTCTCAGAAAATTCCAAGATGAGAACGATCTCTATCATGTTGCCTTCCATTGATGATGGCAGCGTTTACTTTGGTTAAGTGTACTACAGTTTTTCCTCAAGACAAGCGACATTGTATAAAAGTTTGTAACTTTTATATTTATGGAATCTCCATCCAGTCTTCACGAGATTTATTAATGTGAAATCATAAGCAGGCAAATATTTATTATCATTATAATGTATCGGACATTAAATTATTAATATGGGCCGAAAAACGGAAATATTAAATAAAACAATTCAATGGACACAAATATGATGCGAGACACAATGGGACATTAAAAGAACTTGCCGAAAATTTTATTACAAAATACTCTAATTTTGATAAGCGTCTTAGGGTGCATATTCTGAAACAATATTCAGAATCTACCAAAGATTCGATGGACTGTGGAAAGAATGAGACGAGTGTTTCATAAGATCTATAAATCTAATAACCATCCGTGCAATGAATCTGCTTCCATATATATTCGGGTGCCCCTACTCTCATGGACAAAATCCAAAACAGAACCTTTAATGTGATCGATCCCAATTTAGCAGCTCAGATACAGTCACTTTATTACAGGCGCAATGTGGCTTGCATCTCTCTCTCTAACAAATACTTTCACGGCTTCTGTTCCGATGAACTGAGCTCCCTAGTGACCCCGATATATGAATTTACTCGAGCCACAAGGTTATCAACTAGGTCCCACCCTTTTACTGTGAAAACAATAAAATGTAACTGTAATTTCTACTCCAGCAGCTTCTTTTCGTGAATTTCCCGCCTGTGGAATTCCCTTCCGTTTACTTGCTTCCCCGAAATCTACACATCAAATAATTAAATGTAAAGTCAATAGTCATCTCCTATCTCACTAACTTGCTTCCTCTCCCTCGTGGTCTTTTCTCCGTCCACTCCACTCTCATCAGTATTCTCATACTTGTCTTACCCACATCCTGACATTCCCAATAACCTCTCCCTCTTTCTCATGACTTTCCTCCTATGCAACCCACTGCGCCCCAGCGGCAATAAACTGCCTTACTTGGGGGCGATATGATTCATATAAGAAAAATATACTACGCTGTTAGATTAATTCTATTTAGTAAGTGATCAACTTCTGACACCTAAATGGAGAAGCCACTAATTGATCAGGTGCATCTCAGACCGTTGACCACGACTGATTCCACAGTCTAATCGAAGAAGATAATATAAAGCTTGATTTAACTATACTCCGCCCACGTCTATTGAACAGGTGTAGAGGCTCATCCCTTGTTCCCTGTTTAGGATGTGGTTTCCAGTTTTCTCTTTTCCAATCTTTTCACTTTTCTTTTTTTTTAATTGGAGTAGATAGACTAAACTATCGCCCGGTTCACACACCATCCACGTCTTTTGAACAGGTGTAGAGGCTCATCCCTTGTTCCCTGTTTAGGATGTGGTTTCCAGTTTTCTCTTTTCCAATCTTTTCACTTTTCTTTTTTTTTAATTGGAGTAGATAGACTAAACTATCGCCCGGTTCACACTCCATCCACGTCTTTTGAACAGGTGTAGAGGCTTATCCCTTGTTCCCTGTTTAGGATGTGGTTTCCTTTTTTCTCTTTTCCAATCTTTTCACTTTTCTTTTTTTTTTCAATTGGAGTAGAAAGACTAAACTATCGCCCGGTTCACACTCCACCCACGTCTATTGAACAGGTGTAGAGGCTCATTCCTTGTTCCCTGTTTAGGATGTGGTTTCCTGTTTTCTCTTTTCCAATCTTTTCACTTTTCCTTTTTTTTTTCAATTGGAGTAGATAGACTAAACTATCGCCCGGTTCACACTCCACCCACGTCTATTGAACAGGTGTAGAGGCTTATCCCTTCTTCCCTGTTTAGGATGTGGTTTCCTGGTTTCTCTGTTCCTATTTTTTCACTTTTCTTTTTTTTTTCAATTGGAGTAGATAGACTAAACTATCGCCCGGTTCACACTCCACCCACGTCTATTGAACAGGTGTAGAGGCTCATTCCTTGTTCCCTGTTTAGGATGTGGTTTCCTGTTTCTCTTTTCCTATCTTTTTCACTTTTCTTTTTTTTTCAATTGGAGTAGATAGACTAAACTATCGCCCGGTTCACACTCCACCCACGTCTATCGAACAGGTGTAGAGGCTCATTTTTTGTCCCTGTTTAGGATGTGGTTTCCGGTTTTCTCTCTTCTTACCGCCTTGCTCGGTGTGATATGATTAATATATATATATATATATATATATATATATATATATATATATATATATATTTGTGTGTGTGTGCGTATGCGTGTGTGTGTGTGTGAGACTTTCTATTAACCTTTGCACTATTTGCTTTCTGTATTCATTAAAACAAGGCATAGTTAACGTAGGAATGACAGAATATACACTATACACAAACTACTTGGTGAACTTCACAAAATGAATAGTGGGGCAGGTTTCAGGAGAAATAGAAAAAAAACAAAAGTTCTTAAAAGCTATAAGGAATAAGAAATTGTGTGAAGTCCTGATCACAAATGTCTTGAATAGATGCACCATATAAAAGACGATACCCAGAACTCTTTTAAAAAATTCTCATCGAATAAATCTCGCAGCCGTTTCATCGTAACGTCTAACTTTTCGAAATAAACACTTACATTCGGTAAGCTGCTTTAGATTTGATATCCCAAAAGAAACAGAATTTGCATTAATAAGCAGTTTATATCAATCTCTTTAAGGGGAAGATTCAATAAACGTTATTTGTTAGTAGGCATGGGTTATATCTCTCGAATTTTTGCAGTAATCTCATTGTTTAAAATTTGAATAGGAATTTAATTTTATACTTCCAAACTAGAAGCAGTAATATCGGAGGAATTAAGACTGAAGAAAATATATTAGATTACACTGAGAATCGGTCTCAATTTTATGTTACGAAATATTCAATACTGTGATAAATAAATCATAGGTGATTTTGTCGTGTTTATACTTTAGTTATTTATATAAATTTAATAAACTTATAAGGTATCTTGATAGTTAAATAGAGTTGCGTTTTCCACTCCCTCCAACTATCTCTCTGTCTTGTTGTCTGTCTGTCTGTCTCTTTCACTCTCTCTCTCTCTCTCTCTCTCTATATATATATATATATATATATATATATACAAAAGTTATTATTATTATTGGGAAAACTGACATGAGTATTTTTTGTTGCATGATTTCAATATTTTATTGTTATATTATTTAATTATTTTCCTAAATTGTTAGAGCAACTATAACTGACTTTTAGTGTATTCCTATTGAAAAATTTGCTTAAAGGATTAATTTTTGGAAATATTTATGTATTAACTTAAGAAATTTGTGTCTCAGTTTAAAATTGACTAAATGATTAATTGAAAGGTTATACCATATAATTTTTCTGTTTCTATTTTTCCTTTTTGAAATACTAAATCTTTCCACAAAGATGATCTCAGAAGAATTTTAATGGCTTCTCTTGTCTGCTCGGACGAACTTTTTCCACACTGGTTTCCCCCACTACATGAATTTAAGCGTTCTACTAGATTGGCGTGAATATGCGTTGGGGTACAGTGGATAATGACTCGGAACGAGAAACCGGGGTGCCGAGTTCTAATTCCAGTTGAAATCCGTGCATTAACTAACGCACAAATACTCTTCGGAAAGGTATTATTGCGTCTCTTCCAGCAAGTTATGGGTTAAATGATAGGACATATTGTGTTCTAGAGCCTTGGCTGGAAACCAATCTACCGCAAAAAGCTATGGCAACCTACTGCAAAAAAATCTTCTGCCCATTCAGTCATGTCTCTTTCGAGACATGATCGCCGAAAGCGTATGGCACTTAACTAACTGACTAGAGCAACACGTTTGCTGTTGAAAGAAATAAATCCAACCATCACTTCTACTCCAACAGTTTATTTTCTCACACTTCTCCCCTGTGGATCTCTATTCCTTTTATTTCTCTCTCTGATAAGTGTGGAGCATCTATTGTTGTTGTTTCCAGATCTACATTAAATCTTCCTACTAGCAATATATTTTCCAATACTTATTCTTCTCATTCTTATTCTAATTCTTCTTATTTTTATTCTTCTTATTCTTATTCGTCTTGTTCTTATTTTTCTTACTTTTCTTTACTTATTCTTATTCTACTCATTCTTATTCATCTCATACTTATTTTTCTAATTCTTATTCGACTGATTCTTCTTATATTATTCTTCTTATTCTTCTTTCTTACTCTTTTTCTACTTATTCTACTCATTCTTTAACTTATTTTACTTATTCTTATTCATCTTATATTTATTTTTCTTTTATTTGACTGATTCTTCATATTTTTATTCTTTTTTTCTTATTCGTCTTATTCTTATTTTTTTACTCTTATTTTAATTATTCTTATTCTTATTCTACTTATTCAACTCCTGCTTATTCTCATTTTTATTCAAATGATTCTTCTTATTTTTCTTATTATTATTCTTATTATTCTTATTCTTATTTTTACTCTTATTCTACTTATTCTTATTCTGTTTATTCTTTTTCATCTCCTACTTATTCTTCTAATTCTTTTTCGACTGCTTCTTCTTATTTTTGTCTTTTTATTCTTATTCGTCTTATTCTTATTTTTCTTACTTTTTCTAACTAATCTTATTCTTATTCTACTAATCTTTATTCTTATTCTACTGATTTTTATTCATCTCATACTTATTCTCATTCTGATACTCCGAATTTTTATTTTTCTTATTCTTTTTCTTCGTATTCTTATTTTTCTTATTCTTATTCTACTTATTCTTATTCATCTCCTACTTATTCTTCTAATTCTTTTTCGACTGTTTTTTATTTTTATTCTTCTTATTTTTATTCGTCTTATTCTTATTTTTCTTACTCTGTTTTACTTATTCTTATTCAACTAATTATTACCAATACTAGATATTACTAGCAATATGTATGACTACATATTTATAGTAAAATTAAGAACAATAAATGTGATAGCAAAATAACTAATACATTTATTTGTAGTTGTAGGCATATAATTGTGTACAAAATCTGATTAATTGAAGCCATAAAGATGTGTTAAAATTTTTCGATTTCTGCAGTAAATAATCCATATAAGTTGACATGCCACAAAACAAAGTCAACCAACCAGACAACTTTCTACATGTAATAAAAATATCTTTTTAGATATTCTAAAATAACCAGAAATAGATTTTGTATAAAATGAAAAACAATACATTTTATTTGTTGTAGAAGTTGCGTTATTTAGATTTCGGTATTAAATAACTCATATATGAATTGATATGTCACTGAAGAAAATCAACTAACCACCCACACTAACACTATTCTTCTTGCAGTTTCAATGTATATCTTTCTTTTTTCCTCTTTTCTTTGTCTCTCTCTCTCTCTTTCTTTCTCTCTCTCTCTCTTTCTCTGTATATATATATATATATATATATATATATATATATATATATATATATCATTCTAATTTTCTTTATGTAATATATGTTTTCCTACACGCCAGCGAATGCTGAACCATCCCAAAGACAAAGGAGAGATTCGGAGCAACGAGAATGTTGTTCTACAGAAGGATGCTAAGGTTACCATGGACCAAGCATGTAAGCGACTACAAGGTTTTGGAGTGGATGAATACTAAAATGAAACTTATACTTAACATCAGGCAAAAACACAGGATATTTTTTTAAACACGTAATATGAAAGGAAGGCTTAGAGAATCTAATACTCACAGGAAAGAGGGAAAGAGAGACAGGGAAAAGCAATGCGAGACATACTTATTGGGCTTGTGAAACTTGATGGTTGAGCAGGAGAGATTTCAAGAGGAAAATTGAAAAGAGCGATAAGTGAGAGGAATAGGCAGAGGTTCATGTTAATCTACGTCCGGAAAGGACACGACACATAAAGAAGAAGAAAGTAAAACGCAAATTCTACTTCAACAGTTACTTTTCTCGCACTTCCCGCCTGTGGAATTCCCTTCCGCATACTTGCTTTCCCGACAGTATAATCTCCAAGAATTTAAATGTAAGGTCAATCTGTAAATGTAAATCTGTCTCACAAAATTACATTCTCTCCCTCATGCTTTTTTCTTCGTCAAACCCACTCTCATCCGTATTCTCTTCCTTCTGCTACTCTCTTCCTGACACCCCCTGCAACCTCTCACTCGTTCTCATAACATTCCTCCTATACAACAATGGCAGTAAAATGCCTTGCTTGGGGCGACACGATTATAAAAAAAAGAATAGATTGTTTTCCTCATTACAGCCAGACATTGCATATATTCCTTGAAGATTTTATTCGAAATCTGTATCCTATCGCAATGCTATCGTTAATTTTATCGACACTTAACAAACAGACTTAAATCAATTCGTTCTGTCATCATCAAGAGAACCTATAAAAATGAAGGGATATCTACGTACGTTTTACGAATTCTCCTGCAATAAAAATTTTACATTCATGCTAAGAAATCTTCTTTCAACGAGCTTCAAAATCTGATCTAGATTGAAGAAAAGGAAGATTCCGAAATAGCAAACTACAATGATTATTTTATATATTGAATTAGGCAGATGAAAACAGGAATTATTAGTTTGGTGGGGTCTATTTTTACTCTTCTCAGCATGTACGTTTTCTTCAATAGAATAATTTCCTTATTTTTATTCAATCCCGGAATATAACGTTTATTTGTTCATAACGAGTTCTTTACTTTCGTAAAACAGGAAAATGTCCCCAGCATACAACTAGTTAAATACAGGCATCTCTTAAAGCAGGTATTCCACAATCTATCGGCAGCGTGAAATAAGAAAGAATGGCCAGGAGTCCTATTCTAAGGCGAAGAAAAGAATATCATATTCCTAAAAGCATTGAGATTTAGTGATTACCTTGAATTTAATGAAAGGCACCTGCCACTGTTTGCACGAAACCTGGGAGCGTTCGCTCATCAACCGAACTAGAATTGTATCTGAGAAAAAAGCATATCAATCTCTTGTGAGGTTTTAGCTGTATTACAGTCAGCTCCGCTGTAGCTGACCAAATGGTAAGTATAGCGACAAGTGAACCGAGACAAATTGATATAATACCTAATATTTTTTTTATCTCATGGACGCCATCACCTAGGTGATGTCTCCGGGCAGGGAGGGGATGCGTGCAATGATGCGATAGTGAGGCATCTTATAAGAAACCGACATAAGATTTAGGTGAGAGATATTAATAAGTTCCCAGTAAATTTTATCAAAGGATATGAGAACAGAGGAAATTATTTTCTTGCTATTTAGAAAGAGATAATGTAAGTATGTAAGTTCGGGAAAGGAGATATAACAACGATTACAAAAGAAAGCAAAAAAAAAGGGACATATCAGAGGCATTGCCTTTGTATATATGTACATATAACAAATTCAAATTGAAACAGATAAGAACAGATTAAATCATCTACATGCAGATGCAAATAGATAAAAGGATGGACATTTTCGAGAAGTTCGAATTGATAGATAGATAGATAGATAGATAGATAGATAGATAAGAGCATTCAAGATAGAAAAATATGTCGATATGTGCAGTCATAATAACTATACTGATATAAGAAGTTTTAATATATATATATATATATATATATATATATATATAATCACTTCTAATAAATAGATATATAGATCGTTATGACAAGTCCTAATAGATAGATAGATAGATAGATAGATAGATAGATAGATAGATAGATAGATAGGTAGATAAGAGCATTCAAGATAGAAAAATATGTCGATATGTGCAGTCATAATAACTATACTGATATAAGAAGTTTTTATATATATATATATATATATATATATATATATATATATATATATATATATATAATCACTTCTAATAAATAGATATATAGATCGTTATGACCAGTCCTAATAGATAGATAGATAGATAGATAGATAGATAGATAGATAGATAGATAGATAGATAGATAAAGAGGGTGTACAAAATGACGGCAACTCATTGAAAGAAAATTCAAGCAAATTCATTTCAATATGCGTGATAACTGCCTTAGGTAATAATTTCAGCTTGAATTCTACATGAGATCGATTCGCACAACGGTTTTCGAGAATTTTTATCCATTCTTCAGCGAAAATAGTCTCCAATTATTTCAATGATGATGGTAGAGGATATCGACTTCTCACTTGCATTTTCTAAAATTAACCATAAATGTTCAATGAGGTTGAAATCTGGGAATTGTGGTGGCCAGCTAAGATATTTGACTTCACTAGAATGTTACTCTTGCCATATAGCTACAAATTTAGCAATATGAATAGGTGCATTATCATCCTGAAATATGGCTGATTCCTCCAAAAACAACTCTTGAAACATAGAATGAAGTTGATCCCTTAAAATTCTTAAAATAGTTCTGACTGTTGATCCTACCATGAAGGAAAATAATCGTACCATCGGATTTCCAATATGTACCCCTAATCAAGATCATCACTGAGTTGACCATTCATTTATTGTAATACTTGGGAAAGGCATGAATTCATCTATTCTCCCCAAAGCTATGGTTAAAATATCAAAACAGACTGGGATCTATAGACTTGCGTGGCAACCGATCTAGGAGAAAGAAAAGTTCTGAATTCAAAGCAGGCAGAATTTGGTTGTGCTCTGTCATGCTGCGGTGTCTTCTACTGCCGCTTCAGTACATGTGGTCTCTGTACGACTCTAACATGTCAAGGGATATGTGGATTTGGAATTTTAAATACCTGGGAAGTGTTCTAACCGAAAACGGAAAGTGCGACACTGAGATCAAAAGACGTATTAGACGCATTCCTAAAAGTTAACTGGTGTATTGAGAAATTGGAAAATTTAATTGGAACTAAAGAACAGAGTCAGTCAGTTGAGTGCCATACGTGATGCACGCTTAGGCGATCATGTCTCAAAAGAGACATGACTTACTGGGTAGAAGAGTATCCCTCAGTAGGTTGCCATTGCATTCTGCAGTAGACTGGTTGCCACCCAAAGCTACAGAACCTAATCCTTCCTGGCTATTTAACCCATAGCTGGAGGGATAAGACGGACTAATATATTTCCCAAGGATATTTGCGCGTAAGTGAATGCGAGGAATTCAACTGGAATTCATTTTTCTTTCAGTCTACGGTTTCGCTTTAACTGGAAACAACTATTGCTTTTTAATCTTTCGTGCCAACATCCAAAGGGTCTGAGCTCCAGGACAATATATTAGTTTTAAAGCTTTCATTACACCCGAGCAACGCCGGGTTATACTGCTAGTCTTCTATAAGATGAAAGAAGGATTTCAGTCAACCGAAATGTGGTTCCACCGAATGATGCTGAGTATACTATGGACCGAACCTGTGAGCAACGACAAAGTTTTAAAGAGGATGGAAAGGAAAACAAAACTTAAACTTAATATAATGATGAGACAGCTAAAGTTTATGGGAAACGTAATGAGGAAAGAGGATTTGGAAAATCTGATACTCACTGGACGGATAGAAGGAAAGAGAAACAGGGTAAAGCAACGCATGACATACTTGATTGGCTTGAACAAACGGATAGTAGAGCAGGGTTTGGGAAAGTGTTAAGAGCTTCAAGAGATAGGAGGATGTGGAGTGTCATGATCGTCTACAGCCTGAAGGGACGTGGGATTGAAAGCGATAGGGTAGAGGAAAACATTGCAAAATATTCTTCAGTCAGTCGGTTAATTACCATACGTGCCATGCTTGGGCGATCATGCCTCGAAGGAGACATGACTGACTGGGCAGATGATTATCCCGCAGTAGATTGCCATTACTTTTGCGGTAGACTGTTTGCCAACCTAGGCTACAGAACACAATTTGTTCTATTATTTAACACATACTAGAGGGACAGACGAATTAATACCTTTTCCAGGGGTTTTTGCGCGTCAGTGAATAACGAGCTTGAAAAACAGTTGCAAGAACAAGTTTTAGAGATCAATAAATAACATAGTAATTTAGTCTAAGGAACTGAAAATTGAGGAGAGCCATAATCGACTACATCCTAAAAAGACACGACACATGCAAAGGAAGAACTCTAAGCCCTAGAAAATCTCAAACTTCTTAGCCAGTGCAAATTATCTTCAGTTATTTTATACTTGCAGTATAGCCGGTTGTTGCTCGAGTATAATGAAAGCTTTAAAATTAATACATGCTCCTGGAGCTCAGACTCTTTGAACGTTGGCACGAAAGACTAAAATGCAATAGTTGTTTCCAGTTAAAGCGAAACCGTAGACTGAAAGAAAAATGAATGGATGTAAGTCAAATTTTGATTTCCTGGTATCGATATAAAATAAGTTTTTTCGTTGTAAACTGAATTTTGAAGGCTAAATAAGACCTCTGAGTAAATGGTATCATGGCTGAGAGTAAGAACTACAATTATGCATACTTAGAGCCAATTCCGAAGCAAAGAAATTCCGAAAAAAAAAATAAAAAGGCTGAAAAACAGGGAGATAAACAGGGAGATAAACAGACACACACACAAACATCTTGCCTTTTATATATATATATATTATAAATTTTCGGCACTATTTTAAGAACTGCAACCTTGAAACTTCTGAATATCGTTTCTTATGTCTTTGTCTATGAGTGTATCAAATTTGATTAAAATCGGACCACTCCTTCTATAACCCGATTTTTTCGATTATCGATTTTCGATATTTATCGGGGGTACCTCGACACAAAACAATCGCAGATGCTTATCGTACAACTGTGTAAATTTTCAAGAAAATCGGTTCAGCCGTTTCGGAGTCTATAGGTAACGGACACACACACACAGAGAGAGAGAGAGAGAGAGACAAAGTTCCATTTCTAAATAAGTTTAGATCAGATTAGATTTAGATAAACGGAGTTTATCATATCAAAAGCGTACGGCCATATCATGTTGAAACAACTGTCCTTGTACCGTAATTAAGCAACACCGAACTTGGACAATACTTAGATAGGTTTCTCTTCTTTACAAGTGGTATCAACTTGGATGTGCGTGTGGTGTAATAGGTTTGGCATTGTTAATAGAGTTCTTTTTACAGTCTGGTTCGTTATATACACTTACGCGCAAATATCTTGCGGTTGCTATGCAGATAAGGTTCCAAACACGGTAAGCATGCCGTTAGCGTTTTGTAATTGGCGTAACAGAAATTATAACCAATACTCTAGAAACATACATAACACTGCATCCATTCTGTCACACGTCAAATAAAATCCATCTTCGATAAAGGCTGAAGGTATAACTGGAAGCTCTCGTATAAACAAAACATTCAGACAGTTTTTATAAAATTTATGCCCTGAGAAGAGAAAAAAATCATAAGATCACATGAAAATTACATTAAAGATCTTAACCTTGTCTGTCATTTTTAATAAAACCTGCATGCATATATATATATTATTTTTCATCGATACTCGTAATTAAACGGATGTGCGCTGTGGTACGGTGGATATCGGCTCGGAACGAGAAATCGGGAAGCCGAGTTCGAATTCCAGCTGAATTCATTGCATTCACTTACGCGCAAAAACCCTTGGGAAAGGTATTAATCCGTTTCTTCCTTCCAGTTATGGGTTAACTAACAGGACAGATTAGATTCTATAGCCTTGGCTGGCAACCAGTCTACCGCAGAAAGCAATAGCAACCTTCTGCGGGATAATCATCTGCCCAGTCAGTCATGTCTCTTTCGAGACATGATCGCCCAAGCGTGTTTCACGTATGGCACTTTAACTGACTGACTCGTATTTAAGTAGATATTCTGTTTTTTAATTAAACAATATTATATATTTATATCTACTGGCCTGATTATTTACGATAAATTTTTATTACAAAAATGTGTGTCATTCGGCAGGATTCGAACCTGCGACCCCTATCTACATAGGGGAAGCTACCATTTGATCTGGCAACAACGTAAACCGCTCGACCACGAATGACCAAAACGGATATAAAATAAGTGAAGATATTTAGCAAAGGTTAAGAAGTTTGAGATTTTCAAGGGCTTAGAGTTCTTCTTTTTCATGTGTCGTGTCCTTTTATGATGTAATCGACCATGGCTCTCCTCAATTTTCGGTTCCTTACACGAAATTATATATATATATATATATATATATATATATGTGTGTGTGTGTGTGTGTGTGTGTGTCTGTCGCTGTGTGTGTGTGTGTGTCTCTGTCGCTGTGTGTGTGTGTGTGTGTGTGTGTGTGTGTGTGTTCCTGTGTGTTTAACGTATATATATAGATAAATGTGGGAGTTATATATATATATATATATAGATGTTCCTCTGTGTGAGTGTGTTTGTGGCATATATATATCTGTGTGTGAGTGACATAGATATATAAATGTTTATGTTTGCATGACTGCGTGAGTATGTGTCATAGAACACCAAATATTTGTTTGCTAAATCGATAATCTATCTTAATTTAATATGCTAAATGTATTTTGTGAGATGTGGTTAAGCAGAAATCATAGTAAACTACGCCAGGAAAAAAAAAGAAAAGACGTTACCAAATGTTGACATTGTTAGTTTACACAGAAAAATTAATCCTTTCTTTCGAGATGGGGTTTCATTACTCATTGTTTTTTTTTTTTGGTTTCTTATTTGCATTTTTCTTTTCTTTTTTTCATTTCTTAGAGAGTTTTCTTGCTTCATGTAAGTTATTGAAGTGGTTGTGACAAGCGGCATGTATCTGTTAGATTCTGAATTAAATCTTCAATACAATTTGAAGCACAACAAACGCTCGGTGTAAAAAAAAATATTAATACCTTTTTGTAAAGATTAAAACAGAAATGAAAATATGTACTTATTAAAATACCCTTCTTAGTGCACAGACATTTTAGAATTAGTGATAATCTTACTGAGATTACCAGTAAAGATGAACAGAAAAAACACAGAGAAGATTTTATATTCCATGTTTTCTTTGTAAATATATATTTTGCCTTTTATTCAATCTCATTTTTTTCAAAAGTGCCAACCTTACGGGTGTTTTGTGTATTTTAAAACGATGATGGACATCTTCACTTCTGCAAACGGAACTCTTTGTTTCCCGGGCATATCTTTCAATGTAATATTGACTTGGGCAGAAGCATCGCCGGAAATTAAAATTCTTAGCCACAACATCAAGCCGCAATATTTTTACCCCTTCTCTTTCTGATGTCATCCACTTAGCTGCCATCATCGAAAATAGTTGCCTTGTAGCCTTCATCGGGATCAGCGGATGATCATCTCTGCTTGCTTACCAGATCACTTATGAGAATCCAAAGAAATACAAATGTGTGTTCTTATATATATATATTAATTTTTTAATACTTAGTTTTTAGTCATAATAGGGTAGAACCAGTGCACATTTGTATTAGAAAGTGTTCAATACAATTATATTGTAGAACTTTTGAATATTTTCCCTTTCAAACGAGTTATTACGCGACCTAGGTTTCCACCATGACTGGTGTCTTCAGGATATTTTTAATAGTGTTTTAAAAAAGAAAAACGGTAAATGGTAAAATCAGTTATTAAAAATCGCCTGAAGATAACACTCATGGTAGAAACCTAGATTGCCCAATAACTCGTTTAAAAATGGTATATATATATATATATATATATATATATATATATATATATATATATATGTATATATGTGAATAAAAAACGAAGAAAATAATAACAGCGTTCAAAACATTCAATTTAAATTAATAAAAATACAGCTATGAATATTTGTAGTAAGTTATTGTTCAGAACATTTACAAATTATAATTTACTACAAAAGTGTACATTTTGTTTCGAAATCGAAAAAACAATGTCTCATCAGGTAGTTAATAATAATAGTATTACCATCATTATTAACTAAGTGATGAAACATTGTTTTTATAAATCAAATTATAATTTGGACATGTTCTAAACTATATTTATATATATATATATATATATATATATATAATGCCGTCATTACGATTGAGCTCTCTAGATAGGAAAATGTAAATAAAAACAGTTGCCATTTCTGCGATTTATGCATAAATCATCAGCAATGAATTGAGTTCTTTCGGTGACTGGTGTGTGTATATACGGCTTATATATAGCTAAAATTCGGTCCTCTGTTTCCATGTGATTATGGCTTAGATGTTAGCGACTTGGACTAGCACTATATCAGTCGAGTTTCGATCCCGGCCATAAAGCAAATGGATCTCTATCCACACTGATGAGCTGTGACAACATCGAAAATGACTTGTTTGCGGATGACGAATATGTATATAATCAGTTTATGATTTTAATCTAGAGTTACTATGCTTCTCTTTCTCTCGCTTACTGTCCATATTTTTTAACGCGTTTAGATCACTGGATTTAAGCAACGTTGAGCCTTATCAGTAACTTGATTGCTGATCGCTTTTGAATAGCAGGTGTTGTAAGCGTGCATGTGTGGCTGGTGTAACGGATAATTACTCAAAATTGGTTATCGGAAAGTCGAGTTCCATTTTCCGTTGATTTGATTATGAATCCACATTTACCGGTTTTAAGATATGGTCACAGACCATTTACGCATTCCATAGTACATCTCAAACGAATGTACCAATAAATGACAACCATTCTGCTTTTACTCCTCGGGCTGATAGTGGGGAGGGTAATTGATGACCTAGGTATTCCTAGTTGGCATAAGAATGATCTTAAACAGAAAATTACCATCTGCCACCAAGTGTTCCAAGAAATATAACTCAAGATAAAATTTTCCAAAACAGAGATTATGATCGGAAATCGGTATGAAAATCCATAATAAAATGATGAATTAGTAAATATCAAACACTTCAAATACATCAAGTATAACAAATTTATTATAAGAGATAACACTGAGCATAAAATAGGCTGCAGCTGGAGTAGTTTCTCTCAACACCGCACACTGCTACAAAACGAAAGCAATAACCCCAAAAATCTATCGATGTTCTTAAATATCCTCGTCAGATCAAGCTTTTCATATGCATGTGATTCATGGCTCTAAATCTGTACAGAAACATTGATACAGACATTTGTACACAACCGCTTTTTAAGATCAGTGGTTAAAATTGTTAAAAAGGTCGTGATAAAGACAATACTTCTTTGAACAGTGTGAACTGGCGCTCCAGAATCCCAATAGAACTATACCAAAGAACGTAGGCCATATCACTTGAAGACAACCAACAGGAGCAACAAGTAAAATGGATAGTAGATAAAACTGAGAAAGAGTTTATACATTTAAACTGAAGGCAGTACTGGCTGTTAAAAGAATGCTAATTGCTTTCTTGTAGGGAAATGGTTAGTATTCCCATTAATATTAGATCGATGGTGGCTTTCCACAAGGCTCTATCCTCTAAGTCTTATCTTCTTTCTGCTTTATAACAATGATCTGGTTAGCATATATCTAGATAGGTGATATAACAGTGTATGACAGCACCTCGAAAAATCTCAATAATGCCAGCTGATCTTTACTCTGATCAAGCTTTAACGAAGAGAGGCTTTTTAAACATTTCACCCCATGCAAGACGGTTTTAATGCCACTGGTGCAAAGGGGGTTTCATAAGAGGAAATTGATGAGAAAGAGGGACAGGTTATAGGGGGTGTCAGGAAGAGAGCCAGAGAAGGACGAGGATACTGGTTTGATGAAAGTGGGGTGGACAGAGAAAAGAGCATAAGAGAAAGGAAGCGAGTGAGTGAGATATGATATGACTATTGACCTTACAATTGAATTCTTGGAGATTGTTGTTGTCGGGGAAGTAAATATACGAAAGGGAATCCCACATGCGAGGAAGTACTTGAAAAGAAGCTGATAGAGTAAAAGTTGTGGTTACATTTTATTGGTTTCACTGTAAGAGGGTGGGGGTCTAGTAGCTCTAGTAAATTTATACATAGGAAGCACCAGTAAGTTCATTGGAGCAGAAGCCGTAAAAGTATTTGTAGAAGAGACATAAGGAAGCCACATTACGCCGGTAAGAGAGTGACTGCACCTGAGCTGCCAATTTGGAATCGATCACATTACAGATTCTCCGATGGATTTTGTCAAGAACTCCGATGTGAATAGCAGGGGAACCCGACCAGATGTTGCCGCAGTAGCCTTCAATAACACCTTCCAAATCAAATTCATCTTGAATATTTACCTATAATCACCGAACTCAAACAACGTTTAGTTATTATTATTATTATGTCATTTTTCATCATATTTCGATTTCTGCTTTGGTCTCACTACCAACCAAGTCTGCGGGGAGACCTAAGGCAGGTAGTGGCGTGTTGTTATGGCTCCATTTCATGTTTTTCTATCTTCCCTATCATCTCCAGCATTACATAGATAAAGTTTTCCTTAGTGTGTGGGCTGTACTTAATAAGACAATTTTTTGTATATCTCTTAAGCTGGGGTTTCCAGGGATTCTTTCAATGTGTTGTTTTGTTCCATTTTTTATCATTCCAAGTGCACCTACTATCACTGGCACAACTCTTGTTTTCAATTTCCACATTTTTTCTATTTCAATTTCCAGGTCTTTATATTTTGACAGTTTTTCAAATTCCTTGATTGCTATGTTACAATCCGCTGGACAAGCCATATCAATTAATAGACAAGTTTTCTCCTTCTGGTTTTTAACAATAATGTCTGGCCTGTTTGCTTCAATTTTTCTGTCTGTGTAGATGGTGTAATCCCATAGAATGGTTACATCTTCTATTTCTGTAACCAGTGCTGGGTGATGTTCATACCAGTGTTTGCCTACAGCTTTTCCATAATGTTTGCATATTGCCCAATGTAAATATTGCCCAACTCTATCGTGGCGATTTTTATATTCATTTGGGGCAAGCACAGAACAGCCTGAGATTAGGTGGTCTATGTCATTTTTCATCATATTTCGATTTCTGCTATGGTCGCATTATCAATCAAGTGTGAGGGAAGACCTAAGGCAGGTCGTGGCGTTTTTTTATGGCTCTATTTCATGTTTTTTCTATCTCCCCTATCATCTCTAGCGTTACATAGACAAAGCTTTCCTTGGTGTGAGGGCTGTACTTACCAAGAAAATTTATTTTGTGTATGGACTGTACTTAACAAGACAATTTATTATTATTATTATTATTATTATTATTATTATATTAGATGGGTGACTGCTTGGGGATACTGGTTGCTGTAAGCTTGGAGATATGCGTCTTATGTAAAGGATATCGTCTCTCAATGAGAAATCAAAAAGCCAAGTTCGAGTTCTACTCACACTCGTTCATTTCACTACTATTTCATAAAGTATGACTCTCCACTTCCACTTGGATCTGTGTGTTAAATAGTAGACTTATAAAACTATCATTAATTCCTTCATTCTAAACCAGTAAAAATAGATCCAACTTTTCTTCTCTACATACACAAATACGTGACATTCTCCGAATTGAACAAGCATTTATCAAGGACAAATCATTAACATGTGCGTCAACGAGAATTTCATCTCCTTTTCCTTTTTTAAGATCATAAGAATAACATTTTTTTAGCATTCAAAAATTCGAGGTGAAAACCGCCAGAAATTTCTTTTTTTCCAACTAATTTATCTGGACACTCATTATTCATCTCTATAAAAACAAACACCCCTAGACATATGCATTATAGCCATTATTTATTTTATCTTTATCTATCGAATTTTGATCCTTATTCATCTACATTTGACCCTCAACTAACAATTTTAATCAGTAGGACTCTCTGTCTGTCTGTCTGTCTGTCTGTCTGTCTGTCTGTCTCTCTCTCTCTCTCTCTCTCTCTCTCTCTCTCTCGTTACTGCAACACCACATAACATCCGGATAAAAAATTTTACTGGTTTTGTTGACTACACATCTAGTTGTTTCTAATTTCTATGAGTATTTGTAGGATATATAGGGGATTTATAATTATTTATTCAGAATTATAAGTTTGCTCAGAGTGGTGATCCTCATCTTCTATTAACAGTTGACTATTTAACTTTTGTCTTTGGTGATTAGTTCAGAAAAGATGTCGGTTCTTATTTGATATCAAATGTGAAGCGTCCTTGAAACTGGTGGTTAAGAGTATAAATTGTCGTATCCAGTGGCGATTCTACGGGGAAAGCAGAGATGGCCAAGTCTTCCCCAATAATTGTAGCTGACCGCTCCATTTTCCATAGATTTTTGTAAGCTTCAAATATTTATGAAACTGACCAGTCTCTGATTTTGATAATATTTGATAATCGGTACTTTTCCTTCTGCGTTTTTTTTTGTTTTTTTTACTTAGCTATTTAAAGACACATACAGAGTTTTGCAGGGGAAAAATTAGAGCAGACAAACCAAAGTGTTCTTCTAGTATCAACGTTAGCATTAACCCCTTGATTTTGTTTAGAAATTAGTTTCTCTTGTGTTCCAAAAGATAGGGAGTAAAAAAGAGGGCAAGAATATATTAGAACTCCATTACTACGAATGAAAAATATTCCGTTTTATTTAGTGAGGTAGGTATCTATCTATCTATCTATCTATCTATCTATCTATCTATCTATCTATCTATCTATGCTCAAACTCATTCCTAAGTTGTGTATACGTTAATAGTGGAGTATGAAAATGAAGACGCTGCTTGAGTTTACCCACCTCCTCTTCATAAAAAACATTGGACGCTAAATGCTCCCTAGCCCACTTTCAAATTTCGACATCGTCACTGGGCGTCCAGTAACAAAACATATTGCAAAAATGTCGTGGCCTTAAATAAAAATAAACATACATATTTATTTGTAAAATACAAGCTTATTCAAATGGTAACAGTTGGTGAGATGTAAAGTCTGGGTAGAAATAATTAATAACAGTTATCTCCACTGAAAAGAACTTTCCTTTACTAATAATAAAATCCACTTTCTTTTTTTCCCCGATGTAAATTAGTGAACCTAACTAAGACTTACGTTTATTTGCGTATTTTGTTAGTTTGTGCTAAATTCTCCATAGACGTGTTACACAAATTTATCGGTCTCTCTGAGCCTGATGACTGATGTTCCACTAAACTTTTGAGTCTGACGAGAGATAATTCAATTAAGCATTAATTAATTTATTGATCGAGCATGTGAGCAATGATGAGGTCTTAGAAATGACGGAACCAAAAAGGAAATTAATCAGGAAGAGACAGCTGAAGTTACTGGGACATGCAATGAGGAAGGAGGGCTTGGAGAACCTGAATCTAACAGGCCAAATAAGAGGGAAAAGGAGACAGGGGAAAGCAACGGATAACATATTTGAATGGCCTAATCAGGTTTATGACGGAACGATGGTTGCATGGTGTTACAGGAGAAGGCGTGCTCAGAGCCACCAGAGATAGGGAAACGTGGAAAGCCATGATCACCCACGCCCTTTAGGGACAAGGCACATAGAAGAAGAAGAATTGATAGAATTATATAGTTTTAAAGAGAGAAGGTTACGCACGTCAATTCAAAGTGTTGCAATTAATAGTATTTACAAGAAAATTTTTTTCTGAAATATGCTTGATAACGGCCGTAATAGAATCAGTGGTAGAAAGAGGAACAGATAAAGACATAGGAAGCAAATAATTAGATTATAAAAAAGTTTTGTTTTCGACCCACTTTCCAAAACCTGAGCAAATGATTAAAACTAATTTAGAGCTTCAGTTTAAGGCAAAAAATCTGTCAAAACACCGTCTCGTGGCGAGATTACGAAGATTAATACGTAGTTTTTATTATATATATATTCGGTTACAATAAGGCAAATCTTCGAGGTTTATTACCGATATAGATAGAAAAAAAGAGTCCAGAAAAAATGAAACCGTGAACTTTGAATTCCAGTTGAATTCATTGTATTCACTTACGCACAAATACTACTGGGAAAGGTATTAATCCGTCTCTTCCCTCCAGTTCTGGGCTAAATGATAGTACAGATTGGGTACTATAGCCTTCGCTGGCGACCAATCTACTGCACAAAGTAATGGCAACCTACTTCGGGATAATTTTCTGTCCAGTCAGTCATGTCTCTTTCGAGACATGATCGCTTAAGCGTGTATCACGTATGGCACTTGACTGACTGACTCTCGTTTAATAATTATTTTTTCGTAAACAGCCTCTATAAAATCCAATTCTGTTCACCATTATTCCGTGGTTCAGTAATTACCTACATGTGTCAGACAATCAAACATTTATATTAATCGGTTTAACCCGATGGCGTGTTGACAATGGACAATCTTCCCTGTACAATCAGACTTGACCCCGGAATAAGTGCGCGCGTGTGAATAAGCATGTCGTGTTCAAATAATTATTAAATCTGACTCTAGGATCAAGAAATCCCGGGTCAACTGATTTGTTAGTTTTTCTATCAGTTGCTTCAAGTCAATGCTGAACGGTTAAAGTGGTTTTCCCCTCTTGACTTCTGCACAAGTCAAATGTTTTACGATCGTAACGTGCTTATTTCTTCAGATGATTGGATAATGTATTCTCTTCGGAGCCCTGAAGGGTCTAGCACTTAATCTCTTTATGTATATATCTATCTATCTGAAGCAGTCCTTTTTTCTCGGTCTTTTCATATCTATCTATTTAAATAGTTTTACTTCATACCTGTCTATCCCAGTCTATAACTTATACTCTCGCCTTCTATCTATCTATCTATCTATCTATCTATCTATCTCCTTCCTTAATATGCTCGTTAAATCTCTGTGTCGATATGTCAATATATCTGCTTCATACATACCATCTATCTATCTCTCTCTCTCTATATATATATATATATATATATATATATAGGTATAAATGTCTAGTCCGTGAATGGCGAGGAAAATCCAAGAAGATCTACAGAATATAAGGGATAAAGTGTTACATCTGTAGAGAGAGCTCAATGTTAGCCAGAGCAATATGATTTTTATAAATTAAGACTCAACACATCATTTAAATTGGATGTAAATTATAATTCATTTATATGAGCTAAATTAGTTCATTTCATCAGACCACACTATATTTGTTCCATTCGGTTTCCTAAATATATTCTCGGAATAAACGTTTTTTTTAAAATGAAATGGAAAATAAGTAATATGATGCAAAACAGAGACCTTAGCGTTATCTCATTAGAGGATCTCTAAACCAATCAAAAAATCTCATCGTTCTTGGATAGTGACCATAAACTCATTACACTCCCACTCACAAGCACATGGATACGTATATACGTGGATTTGTTAGTATACTTGCGTAAATATATGTTACTATTGATTATACCCGTGGAAATCCGGTTATCATAAAAATATATATGTGAGTGTGCGAACTCTAGATGTGTATGTGAGCATGGGTGGATGTGTGTCTGTGCATATATGTAAGTATAAGAACAGACGAATTTGTATGTACGTATTTAGATGTATGAACATGTGTTTATGTGGATATAAATAAGTATACGTGATTGTGTTAATATGTAGTTTTATAAATATATATATATATATATATATAGTCAGACAGATCTATTTTGCTGTATCACAGCTCATCAGTACGGTTAGACTCCGATTGCTTTTAACCTAGGATTGAAACCCGACCGAAGTGGCGTCAGTCGGCGATTCTACCTCTAGGCTATGGACGTTCGGTAGAAGAAGGCAGATCTTTTAGCGTGTATATTGTCATTATACCCGCCCAATAGCCAGAGTGCTCTAATCCATTACTGAATGAGCAATATATTCCGACATTGAGTGAATCTAGGCAGCTTTCAAGCTTTACCACTAATTCAGTTCTCAACCAAATTACACACAGTTTACAGAGTTATACAGGGCACGTACTTAGCGACATTTTGAAAAAAGGTTTTGAATTTTGGTTCAATAGAGAAAAATTTTACATCAAAATATGTGAAGTCCGAAAAGGGAGACTAACTACATGAGTACATAAGTGAATGGGTGACTAACGGTTCTAATAAATCTTTTTCCTTATAACTACTTTTTTTCTGTTTAATATATTTGCATGCAGTTTTCAACATTTAAATTTTGATGATATCTTTATCATTTTTGTTAATGAAACTTGGCTCATCTATTATCATCTTATGATAATTCATTATCAGAATTAATTATAAATAATCATTTTTTATTGATTTTTAACAATTCGTTATTGCATATTTTTTCTTTTTAATATTTTGAATGCAGTTTTCAGCGTTACATTTATACTAAATTAATAGCAAGGCCTGGAAAAAATCATGGATTACATGGAAAAATGCGCGCATGTAAAGTAATATTCTTAAGATTATATTAAACTTGGAAAAGAACAGGACAAGTTATTCTAGTGAAGTAAAAACAAGAAATTACTTACATAAAATATTGCAGCTAAAAATAAAATCTGAATGCAATATTTTAAGTAAGAACTTTCTTATTTTTTACTTCACTAGAATATCATGCCCTTTTCTTTTCCAGGTTTAATATAATGATAAGAATATTCCTTTTCCTGCTCGCAATTTTTCATGTAATATATATATATATATATATATGTGTGTGTGTGTGTGTGTGTGTGTGTGTGTGTGTGTGTGTGTGTGTGTGTGTGTGTAAAGCAACTTTTCTTTCGAATATATTTTTTTAAATACAGTTGACAGGGAAGATTTAATTAATTTTTTATTAAGATTTTTTACAGCATCCTAACGAATTTCTGTTTTGTTGGATTTAAGGAATATAAAACTTATCCATAATTTTTATCGTCCCCAGCGCTCTCGATTATTTCTATAGCAATTTTTAAGAGTGTTTTTAACACTGGTATTGCTATTTTTGATAATGTTTTTATTGTTACGTAGTAATTTATTTTTGGGATTGTTTTTGTAAGGTCTCTCATACGACACGAGCGACTGGAACTCGAATGAGCATCTTTCTATTTTAAAAAATTTAGTACAATATTTCCACTATTAACTAATGTAAGGTTGATTGTTGTAGAGAAATATTTGATATAAAGTGCCTCTCGAATAGGGTGATGTTTCTGATATTGTTATTTATAAAGAATAATGTGTTTGTACAACTTTCTAAATAGAAAATAAAGTGGTAATTTCTGTCTAGAAAATATCTCAAAAGTACATTAAAATAGAAAAGTGGTACTTTTTTTAAAAATAGAAATCATTCAAAATGCACTTTCTAAAAATAAGATAATGTACTTTCTAAATAGAAAATAAAGTCGGCCAATTAAAATAGAAATTATACAAGTTGTACTTTAGAAATAGAAAATAAAATCGTACTTTCAGCATAGAAGATAAAGAAGTATTACTTTCTAAATAGAAAAGAAAAATTGTTACTTTCTAAATAGAAAAGAAAAAGTGGTATTTTCGATATAGAAAAGAAAAAGTGGGATTTTCGAAATAGAAAAGAAAAATTGTAACTTTCTAAATAGAAAAGATAAAGTGGTACTCTCTAAATAGAAAAGAAAAAGTGGTACTTTTTAAATAGAAAAGAAAAAGTGTTACTTTCTAAATACAAAAGAAAAAGTGGTATTTTCTATATAGAAAAGAAAAAATTGTTACTTTCTAAATAC
This sequence comes from Ascarosepion bandense, assembly GCA_037127315.1. NCBI lineage: Eukaryota > Metazoa > Mollusca > Cephalopoda > Sepiida > Sepiidae > Ascarosepion > Ascarosepion bandense. The sequence continues at coordinate 2,839,972 of JBBBDQ010001916.1, read as the reverse complement.
AAAAGAAAAACTGGTATTTTCTAAATAAAAAAGAAACATCATTATTTTCTAAATAGAAAAGAAAAAGTGGTACTTTCTTAATAGAAAAGAAAAAGTGGTATTTTCTAAATAGAAAAGAAAAATCGTTACTTTCTAAATAGAAAAAAAAGTGGGACTTTCTAAATAGAAAAGAAAAAGTGATACTTTCTAAATAGAAAAGAAAAAGTGGTATATTTAAATAGAAAAGAAAAATTGTTACTTTCTAAATAGAAAAGAAAAACTGGTATTTTCTAAATAGAAATGAAAAATTGTTACTTTCAAAAGAAAAAAGGAAAAAGTGGTATTTTTTAAATAGAAAAGTAACATTATTACTTTCTAAATAGAAAAGAAAAAGTGGTACTCTCTAAATAGAAAAGAAAAAGTGGTACTTTTTAAATAGAAAAAGAAAAAGTGTTACTTTCTAAATACAAAAGAAAAAGTGGTATTTTCTATATAGAAAAGAAAAAATTGTTACTTTCTAAATACAAAAGAAAAACTGGTATTTTCTAAATAAAAAAGAAACATCATTATTTTCTAAATAGAAAAGAAAAAGTGGTACTTTCTTAATAGAAAAGAAAAAGTGGTATTTTCTAAATAGAAAAGAAAAATCGTTACTTTCTAAATAGAAAAAAAAGTGGGACTTTCTAAATAGAAAAGAAAAAGTGATACTTTCTAAATAGAAAAGAAAAAGTGGTATATTTAAATAGAAAAGAAAAATTGTTACTTTCTAAATAGAAAAGAAAAACTGGTATTTTCTAAATAGAAATGAAAAATTGTTACTTTCAAAAGAAAAAAGGAAAAAGTGGTATTTTTTAAATAGAAAAGTAACATTATTACTTTCTAAATAGAAAAGAAAAAGTGGTACTTTCTTAATAGAAAAGAAAAAGTGGTACTTTCTAAATAGAAAAGAAAAAGTGGTATTTTCTAAATAGAAAAGAAAAATCGTTACTTTCTAAATAGAGAAGAAAAATCGTTACTTTCTAAATAGAAAAAAAAGTGGGACTTTCTAAATAGAAAAGAAAAAGTGATACTTTCTAAATAGAAAAGAAAAAGTGGTATTTTTAAATAGAAAAGAAAAATTGTTACTTTCTAAATAGAAAAGAAAAACTGGTATTTTCTAAATAGAAATGAAAAATTGTTACTTTCAAAACAAAAAAGAAAAAGTGGTATTTTTTAAATAGAAAAGTAATATTATTACTTTCTAAATAGAAAAGAAAAAGTGGTATTTTCTAAATAGAAAAGAAAATGTGTTACTTTCTAAATAGAAAAGAAAAAGTGGGACTTTCTAAATAGAAAAGAAAAAGTGGGACTTTTTAAATAGAAAAGAAAAAGTGGTATGTTCTAAATAGAAAAGAAAAATTGTTGGTTTCTAAATAGGAAAGAAAAAGTGGTACTTTCTAAATAGAAAAGAAAAGTGTCATTTTCTAAATAGAGTATAAAGTGGCTATTATTTTTCGCATATCAATGTGTGTAGCGGTAGTGAGAGCATTAGTCATAGCACAGCTCTGCGTGTCTTCTAGGAGGACAGTCTATTTTCTATTATACTTCTCCAAGTATTCTCTATACATCATGCTCTCTTCATTTGCATACGATACTACACTGAATCGGAATCGGAGTCCTGAATTAGAGATATTGTGCACCCTTGTTTTTTCTCCTACTGCTCCTAATTATATATCTTTTGTACATTCCTTCCTCTTGCTTTTCATGTTTTCTCTTTAATGGTGATCTCTGTCTCTCTTCATTTTCCTCCTCCTCTTCGTCTATCTCCTCATTCACACCTTCATTCATTTCCTTATCTGTTCCACTTTTATAACTTTCTGCTTCTTCTTATTCTTGACCTTCCATTTCCATTTCTTCCAGCTCGTCTTTGTTTCTGAATGGATCTGCATGTGCCAGTATACGTTGCCCTTCTTTCTGATCTTCCATCTCCACATTCTCCAGCTCGTTTCTGCTTCTGAGCTGATCTGCATGTGCCAGTATATTTTGTCTCTTCTTTTCCAATAGGATCGTGCTGTGACCTTTTTGCATCAGGAAATTTCTTTCTTCTGGATTCGTTTCCTTTATTCTTTCTATACCACACCTTTTCTCTCATAGGACAAAGCTATTGGCGCTCTGATTTGTTTTACCATTAATGCCGACGGGCTCACTTTCCTTCCTGCATGTTGAATAGATCTGTAACCGAGAAGAATTTTCGGTAAATGCGCTTCCATGTTTTCCGTAAGTGGCGAGAATTCTTTGAATCGCATTTTCAGGGTTTGTACCATTCTTTCCGCAACGTCATTAGACTGTGGGTGACATGGTGGTGTCTTGTATGGGATGCATCTAAGTTGTTTTAACCACGCACATAAATTCTCGTTTAGAAATTCAGATGCATTTTCGGTAACTAGTGTCTGGGGTACTCCATTCCTTAAGAATATGTTTCTTAATATTTGTTTTATTGTGGTGGCTTTTCTGTTTTTACTCTGACAACTTCTGGCCTTTCATAATATAAGTGCACTCATACTAAGAATAATCCCCTATCTCTAATATGTGTGTGATACATATGGACTGCAAGCTATAGCTCTGCTTCCTTGAGCCATGAGTGAATTTTTGCTTGCTTAAAGTTTTTTTTAAAAATTTTTTGGACATCTCTTTGCCTATTTTTCTACATCTTTTGAATATCCTGGCCGTTAAGCGTGCAACTTTAGTCTTCTTTGCGTTGCTTTTATGCCACAGTGTACATTATCATGTATTTTTGTTAGTATATCCTTCCTTAGTATTTGTGGAGTTACTGTTACATCTCCATTGCATATAATGTCATTTTCTATGGTTAGTTTCTGATTTGTTTCTTTAAAGAGTTGCTCTGTCATCGAACAATTACTCAGTATATATATTTTTTATTCTTTCAACTATTCTGCTGATTTCTGGGTCTTGCTTTGTTTCTATCAATCTCAGAAGAATTAATTCATTTTCTGTAGTCATTTCATGTCCTCCCAGTTTTTTTTTCTTTTTTTTTTTAGTCAGTCCACAGTACTTTACTTGCTCTTTTCATCTATATAAGTATTACGTAATTGGCTTCTCTGGTGCATGCCTTGTTTCCAAATGCTTACTTTTTCCGATGTTACCAATGTTTTTTGGTTTTTGTTCTTTTTATGCCTTTCACGATTTGCTCAAACGTCATTTCTTATAACTCAGCGGAGCAATCAGTCAGCTAAGTGCCATACGTGATACACGCTTGGGCGATCATGTCTCGAAAGAGACATGACTGACTGAGCAGAAGATTATCCCGCAGCAGGTTGCCATTGCTTTCTGCAGTAGACTGGTTGCGGACCAAGGCTATAGAACCCAATCTGTCCTGTTGTTTAACCCATAAGTGGAAGAAATCGACGGATTAATACCTTTCCCAAGGGTAGTAGGTGAATGCAATGAATTCGGCTGGAATTTGAACTCGGCTCCCCGATTTCTCGTTTCGAGCCGATATCCAATGCACCACACACCCGAGCAATACATTGTCGAAATTGTCTTCACACCTTTGCATCCTTCTGTATGAAGAAATAAATTGATTATCTAGTTTTTTTCTTGCATCAGTTTTTGAGTATTTCAATTGCTTTACTTTTGGAAATGCCACAAAAGTTCTCATCCATGTTTTGACGTGTCGTCCAGTGAAATCATAGATCCAATCGGCGACGCCATTGTTATGGTTCGCATATCAATGTAAGTGACAGTAATCATAGCACAGCTCTGTGACAACGGGCTATATTCTCTCCAACTTTTTCATGTACTCTCTATAGATACTGCTCTTTTCATTTGCACACGATACTACCGTGGTACTTTCTGAATAGAAAATAATGTGGTACTTCCGAAATGGAAAATGAAGAAGTAGTAATTTCTAAATAGAAAATAAAAGCGGTACTTTCTAAATACATAATGAAAATTTTTTTGAATTTTAAATAGAAAATGAAGAAAAAGTTGTTTATGTAATATATACGTATTTATTATCACTTACTCAAAAGTAACCTATAAAAAGTTATGAATCAGGTAGTACTCCAGAATTATGGGTTAAATTGTAAGATCTAAAAAAAAAAATCATAGTCATTTTCCCAAAATCTTTAATGTAATATTTGCTCGCTTTAAATATATCGTTCATTCAGTAAGTTATTTCGGCTACTGGCGTATATTCACATTGTGTATATTACACGCTAAAAGTCCGCCTTCTTCCACCGAGTGCTAATGACTTAGAGATAGAATCGCCGACTGATGTCTATTCGGTCGGGTTTCAATCCTGAATAGAAGGGAGCGGATGTGTAACCGTACTAATAAGCAAAACAGGACTGTCTACGGATGACTATATATATATATATATATATATATTGGGCATATGTTTTATATTATCATATACTATACTTTCTGGCCTGTTTGTTAAGCTAAAAGAAATCATTTCAATATACCTATCATGGTACTATTGGCACAGAGTACGGAAGAAATAGAAACATTTCGATGTACCGTAGACAACGCCATAGCTCAATGCAAATCTCAAGAAACTACAGTCGTTATGTGAGAACTGAATGCCAATTTATGCAATGAGCTACATGGAGAAATACTTCGAAAATTCAGACAAGTAACTCGTAACAAAAATGGTGTACGGCAAATTAGCAGGCAAAACTCGGTTTCATGAATAATCAATAGATATTTGCACATGGAGAGACACAGGAAGATAAAATAAAACAAAATCTACTGTTTGACTATAGGTAAAAAGAACTACAGATAAACTGCAAGAAAAACAAATGCATGGACACCATCAAAAAGAGCAGCCCAAAATGCCAAATACAGGTGGAGAATATTAAAATCAGATAGACTAAACTATCGCCCGGTTCACACTCCACCCACATCTATTGAACAGGTAAAGAGGCTCATCCCTTGTTTCCTGTTTAGGATGTGGTTTTCGGTTTACTCTTTTCTAATCTTCTCACTCTTATGTAGCCCCCTGAACCTCAGTGGCGTTACCGCCTTGCTTGGGGTGATTTGATTAAAAAAAAAAAAGCAGGGACAAAAAATGTAAATACCTGGGAAGTGTTCTAACAGATGACGGAAACTGTGACACAGAGATCCGAGGGCGAATTGGTATGACAAAATATGCGTTCCAGTAGCTGAGTAAAGTATTTAAAGACAGGAAAGTGTCTACTACAAACAAAGAAGAGAGTACTAGATTGCTATGTGATGCCAGTTCTTCAATATCGCAGTGAATGCTGGACAATGTCATCAAAGATGAAGGAAAAACAGGAAGCCCTCCTTCCTCATTGCATGCTCCAGGAACTTTAGTTGTCTTTTTATGATGCTTAATACTAATTTCCATTTCGTTTCCATCCTTTCGAAAACCTCATCTTTGCTCACATCTTCTATACATGATATACGCCAGCATCCTTCTGAAGAAACACATTTCAGTTGCTTCAAGTTTTTCTTTCATCTTTGATGATATTGTCCAGCATTCACTGCTATATTGAAGAACTGACATCACATAGCAATCCAGTACTCTTTTCTTTGTCTCTAGAGAAATTTTCCTGTTTCTTAATACTTTACTCAACTTCTGGAACGCGTCTTTTTCCACGCTAATTAGCCTTTCGAATATAGTCAGAATTAAATCTTGAAAATTTGTGATAACTCACGCACTGTCGGGAGAAGCCAGAATATGCCAACGGTATCACCAGCAGAGCAGGGGAATTGGAGATAATGAAACCAGCTATCAAGTAAATGTTTGTGAATTTAAATATAAAAGAAAAGTATTTATCTCACCACGAACAAAGTAAATGATTGCAAACTCAAATACAAAGAAAATAATTTATTTCAGTCTGAGCTAAGTAAATGCTTGCAGGTCCAATTAGAGAAAAATGTATTTCTCAATGAAGCATGTAGATAATTCGAGATTCAAATAAATGATGAAGATTTATCTCAGCATGAAACAAATAAATGCTCAAAATTCCAATAAAAAAAATCACATATTTAACTAGCATTATCAAATTAATGGTGTATATATGCAACTGAAATAGTATCATTTTATCTCACTTTGAACTAAGAAAATACTTACAGATTCAAATAGAAAGACAAGTACATATCGCACTCTGTGCCAAGTAAATGCTTACAGATTCAAATACAAAGTTATGTATTTATCTCGCAATGAACTATTGAATGATTAAAAATGAATGTGTAAAAATAGTTATCTCACCATGAATTATTTCAAGCTAAATTTTGAATGCTTACAGATTTAAATAAAAGGGTAAGTAGTAATTTCATCTTTAACAAAAGTTTAAGGCAGGAAAAGTACTTCTTTTTGCATTTGAATTTATAACCATTTAAATGTTTTAGCAAGATATACATACATGTTTTTGTAATTGAATCTAAATTTTTACTTGGTTCTCGGTGAGATAAATACCTGCGCATGTATTTGAATCTGTAATTAATATAACCCGGATATAAGAGACCCTAATATAAGAGAAATCCTATATAAGAGTGATTTTCTCTGGTCCCAAATTACAGCCAGTGGTAATGTATATAAAATAGACCAAACCTGGATATAAGAGGAACCCGGATATAAGAGAATATATCCGGTCCCGACTACTCTCTTACATCAGGGTTACACTGAGGTTTACTTCGTTCAGAGTGTGATAATTAATGATATTTCTATTTGAAACTGTTAGCATATTCTTGTTGGTGATTGAGATAAAATATTGATTCTTATTTGAATATGAAACCCAGAAAACTATAAATACATACAGATTCCAATAAAAAAGTATTCATCTCACACTGAATCAAGTAAATCTGCAGATATTCTAATAGAAAAACAAAAATTTATCTCATCATAAACCAAGTAAATGCATTAAGATTTAAATACAAGGCCATATTTTTCACACACAGAACCACGAAATTGCCTACAGCTTCATATACAGAGGCAAGTATTTATGGCATACTAAACAAAATAAATTATTATAGTTTGAAAAAGAATTAAAATGAAACATGTTAGAGATTACAGATTAAAATATAATGACAAATATTTATCTCAACATTAATCAAGTAAATTTTAAAGATTCAAATAGAAATCGATGTATTTATCTCAACAAGAACCAAACAAATGCTTAAAGCCCTTGTATAAAAGCAATTATTTACCTTATACTGAAACATGTAAATCTTTACATATTCCAATAAAAAGACAACTATTAATCTCACAGCGAACAAGTAAATTCTAAAAAAATCAAAAAAAGACGTATTTATCTCAACATGAAACAAGAAATATCTTAAATATTCAAGTACAAAAGCAAGTATTCATCATACAATTATTAAAAGAAATTCTTACAGATTGAATTAGAAAGACAAGTATTTGTCTCACTTGCAATTATACATGAACTTGCAAATCTAAACACAATAACAAGTATCTATCTCACCTTGAATAATGTACGTGATTACCGATTTAAAATACAAAGATAAGTGTTTATCCCACCCAGAACAAGGTAATAGCGTACAGATTCTAATAGAATATCATCTATATATTTTACTCTGAACTAAGAACAGGCTAAGAAATCTACCGTGGTTGACAAAGCAAACCTCGCTGCTGATCTTGAGAAGAACCTCCAATCTGTTGGACTGGCGTAGGAAGTAGCTCTTAAATTTTAACGCTTCAAAAACAAAGCTGTTATTCTTTAAGCACAATAGAGAATCGCTCCTTCCCCACATGAGCATCGAACAGTCTAGTCTCTCGGAGATCAAAACACTGTGCCTCCTCGGCCTAAACCTATCAGCCGAACTCAAGTGAAATGACTACACTAAATCGATAACTAAATCTGTTGGTAGGAAGGTTGGTTCACTGTGTTGGGCCAGGGAGTATTTCTCGTCTGAATCCATCTTGCACATACATAAATCTACTATCCGCCCGTGCATTGAATACTGCTGTCACATCTGATAAGATGCCCCTGCTATTCATCTTGGAGTTCTTGATAAAATCCAATGGAGAGATCTGGGATGTAATTGCACTCGACCTTGTAGCTCAACTTCAGTCAATTTCTCACCGACGTAATGTGGCTTCCCTCTGTCTCTTCTGCAAATATTTAACGGCTTCTGCTCTAATGACCTCATCACCCTGGTGCCCCTCTGCATTAATATAGTCGAGTTGCTAGACTACCAAGTAGGTCTTATCCTTTTGAAACTGATCAAATGTAAACGCAACTTCTACTCTACAAGTTTTTTTGATCGGACTTCCCGACTGTGGAATTCCCTTCCGTATATTTGCTTCCCTTACAGCCACAATCTCCAAGAGTTTAAATGCAAAGTCAATAGCCATTTCTTATTTCCTTAACTTGCTTTCTTTCTCTGACATGACTTGTATCACGATCTCCTCCTTTTCAATCTACTCTCATGCAGCTCTCTTCACACCAGTGTTCTCATCCTTTTCTTACACATTCTCTGACAGCCCCAATAACTTGAGCCTCTTTTTCATCATTCACCTCTTATGTAACCTCATGCCCACCAGTAGCAATTCTGCCTGATTTGGTTGAAACTATTAAAAAAAGAGTCTTTATCTCATCCTGAACTATGTAAGCTCTTACAGGATCAAATACAAAGATAATTGTTTATTTCAAAGTAAACGTAGTAAATCCTTACAAAATCAAATAGGAAGACAAGTGTTTATCTCATACTGAACTAAATAAAGACTTTCCGATTCATATAGATAGACAAGTTATCTCTAGATACTAGACGATCATTACTCGCCACAACGACTAATCTCGTTAGCAGTTTTTCTCCATTTAATACGGCTCTCGTTCACTGTTTCGCCACGAACCCAAATTCATCAGGTATTTCTCTCGAAGTTTTTACCGACCTCTCTTGCATTTTATATATCTCCTGAGGGTTACTTTCTCCAAGCCTTCTTTTCTTATTATGTGTCTAAGGAATGTCAGCTGTATTTTCTTGATTCTGAGTATATGTTTTCTTTCTGTTCTCCTTTTCTTTAAGAATTTCTTGTTTCTTAACCTCTCCATAGAGATTTTAGTGTATTTCTGCAGAGGCACGTTTAAGCTGCCTATATTATTTTCTTCGTCCATGGAGAGATTGTCTAACATTAATTGTCGCATAACAATCTTCGATTCTTTTTCGTTGATTCTAATGATATTTACCGTTTCTCAGAAGCTTGCGTATCTTTAGGAATGCTTCTTTCACTAGACCAATGCCTGTTCGAATAACGGTCTCACATATTCAGTCATCTGTTAAAACGGTTCTATATTTCTGAAATGAGCAGGACACATGGGCTAGTGGATATCGATGTTGGTTAGTTCCAGTGACATGAACCAAAGTGTTCTGAAGTCAATACAGCAGTGATAAACAAGTACCTTCGAGAGTTTGGTCAGAGGGAGATAACTCGTGATTACGAAAAGAGGCTTTGCACATGAAATAAGAATGATATAACCCAGTTATCGTAATAAAGGGTTCAGTCCGAAATTCCTAGCAGTTGAAGAAGTCCGCAGCGTACAGCGGCCAAAACATGGTACAAATGGCAACAAATATGAGGACAACAGTACGAATAATGTAAATACTGTAAACACTAACTCATCTCAGAATTATAGACAAATACTAACGTGTCACGTGTTTTTAAATAAATGCTTTGGTGGCGTATCAAATCGTGATGTTTAGAAAAAATAATCTATTTTTCTTCTCTACACACTGACCCTCCAGTACGTAGGTGATCACTGCTCTCCACATTTCTTTGTCTTTTGTAATTCGTAATAAAGTTCGCCTATTTGTCCGATGCTTGTTCTGCTAATCATTGTACAAGCTCGTTAGAGTTATTTTTTTTTAAATATATATAATTATTTCACCCAAAGTAAGGCAAGATCACCACTAGTGCGCAGGGGGTTACTTCTTCTGTGTGCCACGTCTCTTCAGCACGTAGGCCATCATGACCTTCCATATCCAAGACCGGAGCGTACAACGGCCGAAACGTCGTAAAAATGGTTACAAAGATGATGAATAATCTAAATCAGGGTTCTGAGATGCTTGAACTTCTTCAAATTCTTGATGGTTATATCTTCAATTTGTAAATTACATCTTTGGGATTTTTCTCTTGCTCGTGACCATACATTTGTTTTCATGCACTTAATTTTTTTTGTTATTTTGTCTCGCTTTCTTCTACCTCCCTGTCTAGGAGATCCTGTTTTTCCTTTTATGAGATCACCATCAGCGTAGTTTCATCTTATATTGTTAAGATTACTCCACATCGATGATAAATTCTTGTAGAATTTCCAGTGTTCTTACGATAGCGTTGTTAAGATTGAATAAATCTGGTAAGGAGACACATTGTTATCTTACCCCGATCCTATCTTTTTTTTTTTTTTAATAAGCGTTTCACCTCGAGCAAGGCGTGTCACTGCCATTACTGCGCAGGGGGCTACGTAGAGTGGAGAAAGGATGATTAAATATAGGAAATGTCAGAGGGTGGGTGATAGGCGGGTAAGGATACCGAGAATGAGGGTTGGGTAGATGAGAGTGTTCTGAGAATAGTTGGGAGTTAGTGTGATAGGAGGTGTCTATTGACCCTACATTTAAACACCTGGAGATTGTAACTGTCGGGAAAGCAGACTTGTGGAAGGGAGTTCCACAGGCGGGAAGCGCGAGAAAAGAAGCTGTTGGAGTAGAATTTACGGTTACATATTATTTGTTTAACTGTAAAAGGGTGGGACCTAGTTGCTAATCTAGTATCTCGTGTAAATTCGTGCTTAGGCGGCACCAGTGATCTAAGCTCATCGGAGCAGAAGTCATGAAAGTACTTGTAGAAGAGGCACTGGGAAGCTACATCACGCCGGTGAGAGCGCGGCTGCAGCCAACAGAATATTAACATCCAGAAATATATTTTTCTGTTATAATTATATACGCTGGTAGAAATTTGTGGATATTCACTTCTGGATGATTTATCTCCTCGTGCGAATTATCATTGCTGGATGGAGGGGTTCTGAGACTGATGATAACGGTGGGTTCGTAAGATTGTATCAAAGGAGACATGCCCATGACCGGGATACAGAATGACTTAATATCAATGCCTCCACAACGAGATTGCTCATCTTTAATCATATAAGACATTTTAGCTTTCCATCAGTATATCTAATGCTAATCTCTAGAAGGTTTCCTCAGTTTGATGATTTTAATCGACATGAAATTTAGTGTTAAGTCAATTCAACAAGGAAAATTTTGTTTTAAATTTTCTGCTACTAGAGTTGTTTTACCGTGTCGTGCTATACAATCTTCCACCTCTAGCCTGGTGCTTCTGTTATGTATCTAGAGATTCTTAATATAATAAAACAATGATCTGCAATATTATAAACCCTAAGCTGTCTCTTCATCTTCAATCAATTTTTCAACGCCTTGAAGGCGGTTTTCATGTGACGTATCAATATTTTTATGGTAACTATTCTCATGAGTTTTTTCTCTTTGATAAATCGAATAAAACATTTAAACGCAGTACTAGTGTAATCATATGGAAATGACTCCGTAATTAGTATTAGTTAAGTTATGGAAACTATATAAGTGTCAAAGCAGTATAGAGCTTGGTAGAATATAATACGCGAGTATTGCATTCTGGTCGACAGGGGAGTTCACTCATCTAAAAATAATATTTATCAATGCTTCAGTGGGAGGGGCATCAACCCCGTATTAAAAATGGCCCGGCGCATTATGCGTTCCCAAAATGGGGAATTACCGAAAGGAATTTTGGGCACCTCGACCTGATGTAATGGTTCGCAAGTTTGTCTCACTAGCACCTATTATAACTGAGAATTGAGTTCGTTTCTCACTGGGTACCCCATACTATCGGCCTTGTACTACATATAAGCGACGCTTAGAAAATTATTATTAGGGCACCTCGGCGTGGTGTAATGTTTAGCAAGCTTGTCTTACTAGAACCTATTACAACTGAATAATGAGTTCGATCCTCTCTGGCTGCCCCATACTTTCGGTCTTGTGCAACATCCAAGCGGCGCTTAGAAAATTAAACACCAAAATGAGTTTTCAATAGAATCATTCTAAACTCGACTTTGTGTGGCATTGCATTTCGTCGTGAGCGTGCATCTAAATACCGAATATGATAGTCGAGATTAATGACTACCGATGAAGTAAAATAATACGAAGAAAACCACATTTCGCAAAAACTTGATTATGGCAGTCAGCTCTCAAAATTTTATTGTGAGTGAACGTAAATTCTATTCAAATGGTTCTTTCTTCTGCATTTCTCACATAAGGAATGCTCTGTTATCTTCCGGGCTCACGGCCTATCACGTTGAATACACCAGTTCTCGCTCGATCACCGAAGTTAAGCAACGTTGAACCAGGTCAGTACTTAGATGGGTGGCCACTTGAGAATACCAGATACTGTAAGCGTATAGTGACAGATGTGCGTTGTGGTGCAGTGGATATCGGCTCGGAAGGAGAAATCGGTGAGCCGAGTTCGAATTCCAGGGGATTGAATACCCTGCATTCGCTTAAGCACTGGCACCCTTGGGAAAGGTATTAATCCGTCCCTTCCCTCCAGGTATGGGTTAAATAACAAAGGTAGGACTTGGGGACCCTGCTCTTGAAAACAAGTCCCAATGAATCTTGATACTCGAAAAGAAAAATGTTATAAAAATAAAATAACCTTACCCAAAGATCATTGGTTATGACCTTAAAATGATCCCATAAGGATTGATAGGTCGTTAAACCTCAAAACAAACAAACAAAACTGCTATCTTCCTTGCTTTTTGTCAACTAGGATTTTCAAAACTTTAAACGAAACATCATATCGTCATTTTGCATTTCCTTGAGGACTGTTATCTTATGTCGTCTTCTTTCTCTTTCTCTCTATCTCAAAGAATTTTTCACTCACGTTTTCTCAGTATCTTTTACTATCAGTAACAACCATATGTCTTAGTACTTTATCGCCTTGCTTGAAGTGAAATGATAAAAGAGGCGAGTTGTAGAACATTGGACACGCTTCTTCGTTTTCATGTGCCGTGTCCCTTCAGAACGTAGGCGATCATGGACTTTCACTTTGCTCTGTCTCTTGTCGCTCTTAGTAATTTTTCTCTTGGTTTCTCTTCCAAGCCCAGCTCCGTCAACCATTTGCTCAGACCTAACAAGTACGTCTCATACTGCTTTCCTTATCTCTTTTTCCTTTTATCTGACCTGAGAGTATTAAACTCTCTAGGCCCTCATTACGTGTTCCAGGACTCTTCCTGATATTTATTATCAGTTTTCTTCAAGTTTGCATCTTTTCCAACACCTCATAGTTGCACACGTGCTCCGTCCATGTGATCCTCATACAATTTTAATGAGCTTTTTCAACATTTGGGTCTAAAGCTAAATCAAAAGAGAAAAATGCATACTTCAATATAACGCGACCCTTTTGTACAGCCATGTCTAGGCATGTTATTTTCAAATAGTTGTACCATATTGTTAAGTAAGATCTCAATACCGTATATATATATCACTGAAATAATTAGTTTTTCACGATATTAAAGACTAGAACCTAACCGGATATATAGCCATTGCAAGATTCATTGAATAATTTTCGTTTCAAAACATATTTTCGAATTTTCGTGAAACGCGATAACTAGACATACACGGTAATACATTTTCAAGTGTTATTTAATCTAGTATATTTTTTCTGTTTCATGTGACTTTATTATTTTCTTCTTCTTCTTCTATGTGCCCTGTCCCTTCAGGACGTAGGCGATCATGGCTCTCCACGTCTCCCTATCCCTTGTGGCTCTCAGTATGTTTGCTCCTGTTACTCCCGTTCCGTCATCCACCTGATCAGGCCCTGGAAATATGTTATCCGCTGCCTTCCTCTGTCTCTCCTTCCTTCTATCTGTCCAGTCAGTATCAGGTTCTCCAGGCTCTCCTTCCTCATTGCATGTCCCAGGAACTTCAGTTGTCTCTTCCTGATGCTCAGCATCAATTTCCTTTCACATGTATTAATAATATTGTCTTTCATTTGAATGAAGAGATAAAATGGTATACAAAATCAGGAACACAATATAAACTCTATCTTGTGAACAAAAAAGAGACAAAAAAGGAAATATTGTCAACATGTGTTTCATAATCTATTTTACTGAGTGTAATCAGTATCTTTTTGTTTAAAAAAAGAGGGTGTTTTTCAGCTAAGATAGCATATTTAAAAACGTGTACTTGTGTATAATACGATCTCCCACCTTTTTGCCTTTAATTTTCGTTAAAAATTTCTCGTATTACGCAAAGGAATATACGGTATGCAAACTGTACTATAGGCAGATATATGAACCCATATAATAGGAGTGATATTGCATTTAAATTTCTGAAGATCGAACTTGACTGTAAAAAGGCCGGTAAAGACTTTCAAAAGTGTGAAGTGTGAGAAAAGAAACAGTAAGCATAGAACTTATGGTTAGAAATAAAAGTATTGTTTCTAAATATCAGGTACTTATTTCATCGATCAAAATGTATCCAGAAACGTGTATTAAAATGGTTTTGATTGATGTGGTATGTAAAAGTACAAACAAAACAAAAGGATAGGCACATTTACAACTCTTCATCATACGCATTTGCACTCTTGTGAAAGGCAAACAATGATTTATTTTCTCCAGTTATGCATTAGATATCATGATAAATTGGAATATCTCTCCTTGACTGGAAGCCAGTAAAGAAACAATCAATTCGAAACCGTGGAGAATATAACACTGACACACACACACACACACACACACACACACACACACACACACACACACACACACACACACACACACTACTATTTTTCGCAATAAATCTTGGAAATTCACAAATTATAAAGAAAAGGACTTGATTGACTCTTCTCGATAGGATAGAAAAATTGATTTAAAAAAGTATAGCACATACATTCCAAGTGTCTATGCCACTTCTGCTAGCCATATATCTTTAACTTAACATTTATTCACTACGGCTGTAGCCTGGTTTTAAATTTACAACTCTTTCGGGTCAAACAATTGGAAGTAGTAGATGTGCGTTGTGATGCAGTGGATATCGGTCGGAACGAGAAATCGGGGAGCTGAGTTCGAATTCCAGTTGAATTCATTGCATTCCCTGACGCGCAAATACCTTGCAAAAGGTATTAACCAGTTTTTTCACTCTAGTTATGAGTTAATAACAAGAGAGATAGGGTTGTATAGCTTTGGCTGGCAAACAGTTCACCGCATAAAGCAATGGCAACCTACTGCCGGATAACTTTCTGCCCATTCAGTCATGTCTCTTTCGAGACATAATCGCCCAAGCGTGTTTCACGTATGGCACTTAACTGAAGTGGAATTAACCAATGTGTACATCCACTGGTCCATGATATTCCCCAGTAATCGGAATAATGTGCTCGATTCGAAATTCCTAGCAATTCTTGAAGAAAGACAGAGCGTACAACGGCAGAAACTTCGTGAATATGCCAGTAAATTTGAGGACAATAGTCCCAAAAATGTAAATAGTGTAAATACTACCTCATCTCAGAAGTATAGACAATTAATTGGAGTAGATAGACTAAAATATCGCCAGGTTCAAACTCCACCCACGTCTTTTGAACAGGTGAAGAGGCTCATCCCTTGTTCCCTGTTTAGGATATGGTTTCCGGCTTTCTCTTTTACAATCATCTCACTCTTTTCTTTTTTTCTTTTTTCTTTTTTCAATTGGAGTAGATAGACTAAACTATCGCCAGGTTCACACTCCACCCACGTCTTTTGAACAGGTGAAGAGGCTCATCACTTGTTCCCTGTATAGGATGTGGTTACCGGCTTTCTCTTTTCCAATCATCTCAATCTTTTCTTTTTTCTTTTTTCTTATTTCAATTGGAGTAGATAGACTAAACTATCCACCGGTTCACACTCCACCCACGTCTTTTGAGCAGGTGAAGAGGCTCATCCCTTGTTCCCTGTTTAGGATGTGGTTACCGGCTTTCTCTTTTCCAATCTTCTCACTCTTAAGTAGCCCCCTGCGCATCAGTGGCGTTACCGCCTTGCTTGGGGTGATATGATTAAAAATAAATAAATAAATAAAAAAGGAAAACATTATTACGGAAAGGCAAAAATAAAATAGAAATTAAGAGGATGTGTGATAACGACCGGCATTGCATTTAAATTCTTGGAGATCTGTCTTGACTGGAAGAAAGAAACAGGAAGATAATTCCAGAATCGAAGAAATTCTTATCATATTACATTTGGCCAGTTCACTTCACAAATTTGACCTTGCCACCACCCCAAATATTTAAATATCAATTGACCTCCCTAACTTCAATAACCTCTGCTACAACTTAAGTTAAACATTCTATTTCTGAACTAACTATATATTTCCTGTCTATACTTCTGAGATGAGGTATTGTAATTATTTAAATTCTTTGGACTCTTATTCTATTTTTAAATCGTCAT
The DNA here is from genome assembly GCA_037127315.1 of Ascarosepion bandense. Taxonomy (NCBI): domain Eukaryota; kingdom Metazoa; phylum Mollusca; class Cephalopoda; order Sepiida; family Sepiidae; genus Ascarosepion; species Ascarosepion bandense. The sequence continues at coordinate 2,823,548 of JBBBDQ010001916.1, read as the reverse complement.
ATTCGCTACGTTTCAACCGGTACACGCTCTGACCTTTTCAGGTGACGTGAACTTTTAACGGAACCTTTTATTTCGATTACTTGGTTAGATTGTCCTCTTTACATGTGTTTTTAAGAACACATAGCCCAGTGGATAGAAGCCTTAGTTTCAGCCAGTGACATAACCCAAAGGGTTGTGAGTTCAATACCTGGCAAACAAGACTTAAAGTGTTTAGTTGAATAGAGGTAAGTAAGTCAAAATATCATATCTAATGGAACGAGAACAATCTATCCTAGCGATCAAAATAAAGTGTTCGGTTAAAAATTCCAGTCAACTAAAGAAGGTCAGAAGGTCAGAACTTACAATTGTCGAAACATCGTGAATATAACAAGAAAGATGAGGACAACAATCCGAACAATGGTAAATAATATATATATATTATATATATATATATTATTATATAATTCCTGCTATAACCTTTCTATCTAGTTTAAACAGAGTTGTTTTTTCTATTATTTGGTTTCTTTACATTTTATTTCTTTTAAGCCTCCTGCAATATTTTATCCAATTTATTTTCATTTGTAACCATGTAACTCATTCAAAAATACTGTTTCCGCCTGTTGTCTGGTGATTCGTTTCTGTCCCCCAACCCCCGACGTTCAGACTTCGTTCTCTATACTGGCCACGCATCGCTAATCTATATTGACTCCTGACCCCCAGGGCTTGACTGATGTCCATGAGACTCTTTCGGGATGACCACTATGAATGCGATGCTGGCTCTTCTCCAGTGCGGCACTTATCACATATTAAGTGCTATAATTGCTTGACTTTCGATCGACAATTGTTCGCCAGTAGCACGCGTAACGTGGCTTCAGTGGTAACCGAATTGATTTTCGCAGATAGCAAAGCGGAATACTAAAAGTACATGCCACTAAGCTCAAAGAGAACTGATATAGATTTCTTATTTATTTTAATTTTACTTTTGAAAAGGATACCCCTGCTCCTGCAGCCTAAATTATTCAGAGTATATATATATATATATATATATATATATATATATATATACATATATATATATATATACTGTGAATTATTTAAACTTAGCCGACGCTTCTTCACTATTTTCTCACTAATGAACAGAGCCGACGCTGTCTCACTATTGTCTCTCTAATGAACTGAGCCTACGCTGCCTCACTATTGTCTCTCTAATTAACTGAGCCGACGCTGCCTCACTATTGTCTCTCGAATGAACTGAGCCGACACTACAATTCTGATTAAAATGTGAGCATGACAGGAAGGATATATATATATATATATATATATATATATATATATATATATATATATGTATATATATATATATATATATATCCCTCCTGTCATGCTCACATATATATAAATTTTTCACTACTAGACAACCTAATTAATACAAATGAAGCAAAATAATAAAACAATAAAACACTGCCAATGAGAAAACACGTGCAAGAGCTTTCATGACTGGTAGTAATGTTTAATAACTGGTAGTAAAGAGAATAAACTGAGCCAACCTGCTTCACTATTGTCTCTCTAAGGAACTCAGCCGACGAGTCCTCGCTATTGTCTCTCTGATGAACTGAGCCGGCCCTTCCTCGCTATTGTGTCTCTAATAAACTGAGCCGACGCTTCTTCACTATTGTGTCTCTAATGAACTGAGCCGGCCCTTTCTCGTTATTGTCTCACTAATGAACTGTGCCAACGTTGCCTGACTATTGTCCTTCTAATGAACTGAGCCGACGCTGCTTCACTATTGACTCTCTAAACTGATCCGACGCTGCAATTCTGATTAAAATACGTGCATGACAGAAGGGATATATATATATATATATATATATATATATATATTGAGCACTCTTGAAGAATGGTAAACTTTGAAAAACAGTAGCTACTGTGGCATGTACGCGTCGCTCATTCAGTAAAATGAATTAGAGTACACTGGCTATTGGGCGAGTATAATGATAATATACAAACTACAAAGTCTACCTTCTTCTACCGAACGCCCATACCCCAAAGGTAGAATTGCCGACTGACGCCAATTTGGTCGGGTTTCAATCCTGGGTTAAAAAGCAATCGGAGTCTAACCGTACTGATGAGCTGTGATACAGCGAAACAGATCTGTCTGCGGATGACTATATATATATTAATAATGACTATATATATGTTAATAATTTAAATGTTCTATGTTCACTGTATATTAAATGTTCATCCTTTGATAATGGCTTATGTAAGCCGAAAACTCAGACCTGATAAAGAATCAACAATTATTGCGATTTCTTATCGTCTTTTCATGACAACACTATCATGCTAATCAAATCATACGAAAGGATCTTACACAAAATAAATAGACAGAACTTGTCTATATTATTCAATGAAACCTTTATTAATGAAAAACTGCTGCCAAAATACACACAATTTATATATATATATATATTCCGAACAACGGATAAAGGACTGGGAATTAAAGAGAAAGAAGATGGTAAATGACGTTGCATTTAAACTTTTGGAGATTTTAGGGAACCCAGCAAATGGAAAGGAGTTCCACAAACGTGAAGTGGAAGAAAAGAAAGTCTTCGCATAGAATTTAGCCAGTACAACTGTAAACTGATAAGTTCTTGACGACAGTCTATTTCTTTGTTTAGATCCAAAGAGTCTAAGTTCCATCATCCGAACATTTACCATGAAAATATTTATAGAAAAACACGGAGAGAAAACCATACGGTGGTGGGAAAATAACTGAAGCCGAGACGGCAGATGAAGTCCAATAATATTGCTGATTGTTTATTTGGTTCTTAGCAAAGTTTTCAAAGTGAATAGCAACGGCAGTAAAATTTTTAAGCCGGAGCAGATGTTAAGCTTATAAATATGTAACAGATTCCGGAGAGAAAAAAGTGTTTAGCCCAACAAAGTGAACTGATATTCTTAGCAGTTGAGCTAGCAATTTTATTTTAAAATTATCATTTTTTTTAATTACATAAATTAGAATAATTAAAAATTTATAAATATTATTATTTTTCAGAATAACATAAGCAAAAAACAAATATCCCTTCAAAACTTCATACCAGATCTTCTTTGGTATATATGTTGTTATATTTCGCTTAATGGCTTGATATCAAACGACACTTTGTAATGGTCGTGTGCAAGAGAGTTTTAGAAAGAAAAATAGAAAAAAGGATAAAAAACAAATATGGTACTGGAATGAAGTACTGGAATGAAGTCCCACATGCTAGAAGGGCGAAGAGAGAAACTGTTACCAAATAATTTATGGCTACATCTAGCCATCTCTGCTAAATTGATCAGATCTCCACACCAGTTTAGTCCTTTTATTTAAATTTATAAAAACTATGTACCATATCAAAGAGCTCAACGGGACATTTACCATTAAAGTATTTATAAAAAGACATACAGAGGCAACCTTACGGCGGTGAGTAAGCGACTGAACCCAAGCCGCCAAATCAGGACTAATAATATTGCTCATTCTTCTTTAGATCTTATGAAAGAGCTCAAAATGAATACCAGTGTCATTGAATCATATGTGGCAGCAATATTTTAACCATGAACAAAAAGTAGACTTACAGATATGTAAGAAGAAAAATCATACTAAATCTCAGGAAGAGACAAACGAGGTTCCTGAGACACTTAATGAAGAAGAAGGGCCTGGAGAATCTAATACTCACAAGACGGATAAAGAGAACGAGAGACAGGAGGAAAGCAAAGCGAGACGTAATTGTTAGGTCTGGGCAAATGGATGACGAGAGAAAAATACCAAGAGAAAAATTATTGAGAACTACAAGAGAGAGACAAGTGTAAGTCCATAATCGCCTACGTCCTGAAGAGACACTACACATGAAGAAGAAGAAGATAGGTTCTGAAGAGGAAAATTGTTTTTCACGACAGAGTGAATCGACTTTCTTAGCAGCAGACTAGTAATTTTATCTTTAAATATTCATTTTTTTTCTGCGATTATTTAAAATGAAATAGGAAAAATATCATAAAAATTTTCTTTTTTTTTTCAGAATAAAAGTAAAACATAAAAGAAACCTGATTGAAAAAATATTATACTTGTTTTCCGTTGATATGTGTTGATATATTTCTCTCAGTTAGATTCTGAGCAGATTTCTGTGTGCAAGTATATTTTTACGCATTCATCTGAAAAGAAATCCGAAACTAAATCCCTGCCCGGCTGGGTAGGTCTGTATGTAAAACTTTTTTCGATCAGTGCGCTTTCGGCATTATGTGTGTGCATGTATCTTTTTTATGGGCTGTTTATGTGGACGTGGCTTATCTATGTTTTGCCTTTTTGTTTGTTGGAAAGATTTCCTAGAGTAAGGTGATTGACTAACGGCATCCCCCAAGTGGGTTTATACAACCTTGTCCTTAAATCCCTTTTGCTGTATTCGTTTCCTATTGTCTTGTGCAACCAGAGAAAAAGAGAAAGAGAGACAGACAGAGAGAGAGAGAGAGAGAGAGAGAGAATGAAATTATCTATTATCTCTACGGACTCGACGATGGAGAAAGCAATTCTTGAATGCGTTTCATGATTTGCTTCACATGTAACGCAATTTTTTTTCCTATTTTCTGTCTAAAAATCGCCAGCATGAGACCATTACAAGGTGTCGTTTGATATAAAGCCATTAAGAAAAGTATAACAAAATATATAAGCGGAGAACAGGTATAAAGATTTACCGGAATATTTGTTTTCTGATTTTCTTTTTATTCTGAAAAATAATGATTTACATGACATGTTTTATTTATTTATGATTAAAAAAAAAAATACTGAAAAATGTTAGGTCAGCTGTTAAGTAAGTCAGTTTACTGTTTCAAAACAAAGTGTTTTTTTTTCTGATTGAGCAGGTAACATGATAAAATGGATTTCCTATTTTGGCTTAGGATGCTTTCTAGGGTTTCCTTAAAACCAGGTTTCGATACAAGGATGAGCAGCTTAAGTTATATCTCAAAAGTTTTCTGATTCCTTCCCTAAGAAAACATGCAAAAGAAAAAATTCGTTCTTTTTGCGCATAATTCAAAAATTATCAATACTAAAGCCCTTCATACCGGATAGATCACTGAAAGTGTTTGTTAACCATAAGTCATCCAAATCTCTAGCAGTCAATACAGGCTTCCCTCAGGGGTCACTTATCGGACTAACTCTCTTTTTACATGGATTCAAACATACGCACCGTAATGGGGGTGCTAGAGGGTGTCGTCAGTGATGTCATCGCGAGGATCTCTAGGGGGTTTCGGGTCTTTCAACATCATACCCCGCTCACCGCGCCGACCCGACCAGAGATGATCAGCCTCCGGCCCACCCCCGATAAGCGCTTTCAGACACTGGAAAATTGCGTTTAGGCCCGGTACGAAATCCTGCAAATGCTTCCGATTGGCGACAGTCAGAGCCACTTTCCATTTAGAGACGAACCGCACATGTGCTCGCCCGAAACATTAATTTAGGCGCAGAATTTAAATATTCTGCCTAAATGTATACTCAGGTCATTTCTAAATGTCTATACGATCATAAAACAATATATGGTTGCAAATTCAGAATAATGATTACCAGATTTTGGTAGCTGATTCCACCTCTGATCTTGTTCTAACATCTCAATGGGGAAAGTATGGCTGGTTACATTCAATACATCGAAACCCAAACTACATTGCATCATCGCCGATCGAACTCCGAAGGAACAGTCTTGCTGAATTAATGTCCTCTTGGGGTGGCTCTCTTCTTTGAGCGACTATTGGGCCTTAGACTCACCCCATGCCTCAAGTGTAACTTATACAAACGATCCATAGCTAAAAATGGGAAGTATTTTGACAGAGGATGGAAAGTGCGACATAGACATCCAAAGAAGCACTGGCATGGCCAAAGACGCATTTCAGAAGCTAACCAGAGTAAGGAAAGACAGAAAAATCTCATTAGAAACAACAACAAAAAGCGCCGAATTGCTGTGTGATATCTGTCCTTCTGTATGAAAGTTAATCCTGGACGATCTCATTAAGGATGAGGGAAAGGCTTGAGGCAGCAGAAATGTAGTTTTACAGAAGGATTCTGAGGATACCATGGACGGAGAACGTGTGCACCGAAGAGATGTTGGAAAGGATGCAAACGAGAAGAAAACATACTAAATATCAGGAAGAGACAAATGAGCTTCCTGGGACATGAAATGAGGAAGAAGGGCCTAGAGAGTTTAATACTCATAGATCAGATAAAAGGGAAGGAGATACAGGGGAAAGCAGCGTGATAGGTACCATTCAGGTCTGAGCAAATGGATGGCGGAGCGGGGCTTAGAGATACCAAGTGAAAAAATATTGAGAACGTCAAGAGACAGAGCCAAGTGGAAGTCCATGATCGCCTATGTTTTGTAAAAGACACGGCACACGAAGAAAAAGATTGTCGGTTCCCTATATCTGGCTAGTAAATAACTCACTTCTGTATCGTTTAAAATTTACAAGAGTTTAATCAGGCGTAAAATGGTGGACTGCCATAGGTGTCCAGTCCTCACTTTCCAGTCTCCATAGATTTTAAAAAATGTTTCCCGCCTTGCTGCCCAAATTGTACCTAACCATCCTCATTCTCTTCGTATTTCATTGGGAAGAAGTAAGTTCCGCCCAAGCTTGAAAAAATGTGGTGAAATAAATTTCTTAAATAATCTCAGGTATTTTCATCTATCTGATTACTTTCAGAAATCTACTTTCCTTATATAGCATATGATATAGCACTAGCAGTATAACACGGCGTTGCTCGGGTGTAATGAAAGCTTTAAAACTAATCCATGGTCCTGGAGCTCATACTCTTTGGACGTTGGCACGAAAGACTAAAAAGAAATAGTTATTTCCAGTTAAAGCGAAACAGTAGACTGAAAGAAAAATGAATGGATGTAAGTCAAATTTTGATTTCCTGGTATCTGTATCAAATTTTCTACACAATTGTAAGACCTGCAACCTTGAAACACTGAATATCGTTTCTTATGTCTTTGTCTATGAGTGTATCAAATTTGATTAAAATCGGACCACTCCTTCTATAACTCGATTTTTTCGATTGTCGATTTTCGATATTTATCGAGAATACCTCGACAGAAAACCTAGCTAAAAACACTCGCAGACACTTATAGGACAACTGTGTAAATTTTCAAGAAAATCGGTTTAGCCGTTTCGGAGTCTATAGGTAACGGATAAACACACACACACACACACAGACACACACACACACACACACACACACAGACAAAGTTCCATTTATAAATAAGTTTATATATGTGTATTTTAATGTTACTATTATTATTATTATTATTTTTACTCTTATTATTATTATTAGTAGTAGTAGTAGTAGTAATAGTAGTGGGCCTATGCCGTCAATAATGACAGCAAAATATTTATAACGGTATGCTGTCTAAAATGACGGCAATATATATATATATATATATATATATATATATATATATATATATACCTACTATTGAGTATCTTACATTAAGATATAAGAAGAAAAAAGCAGACCGCTGAGCATGACAGTATATATATATATATCTATATAATAAATTACTCAGCAAAACTTTTTGAAAATAATACTTCCTGCAATTGTACCAATAAAATAAATTGTTCCGTTGATGACAGGTGTAATTTGGAAAAAGCTGTCTTTGAAGACACTATTTGTCCAGTGGAGCACCCCAGTAATAAAAGTGTTTATATCGGGATATCTACAGGTAGTTGGAAACAGAGACTTTACAACCACAGACACTCTTTTTCCAACACCTTGAAACATCAAACTGCCCTGTCTAAACAATACTGGAATATTAAAGATGGAGGATTTAACCCACTGGTTAGATAGAGGGTTATTAAATAATATTCCCAAAAATATCAAGGATAGGTGCAATTTATGCCTGGGGAAAAATTGATGATTAAAAATATAATAATCCAAAGGAACTACTTCATCAGCGTGATGAATTAATATTTAAATGCAGACATGAAAATAAATATAAAATAATCTGGATAAATCCAGATTGTGATTTGAATTGGTGTAAATTAAATTAATTCACATTAATTTAAATTAAAAATGTGTTTATTTTGGGAAAAGTCTGGAATGTACTGTTAATATCATTTTACCACAAAATGTTTTTATATTTTTTGTTTTCGTGTTTTTTATTTTTATAATTATTATATTTATAGTCATATTTTACTTTTTTTTCATTTTTAATAGAATGATTATTATTATTATGTCATTTTTCATCATATTTCGATTTCTGCTTTGGTCTCACTACCAACCAAGTCTGCGGGGAGACCTAAGGCAGGTAGTGGCGTGTTGTTATGGCTCCATTTCAAGTATTTCTATCTTCCCTATCATCTCCAGCATTACATAGATAAATTTTCCTTAGTGTGTGGGCTGTACTTAATAAGACAATTTTTTGTATATCTCTTAAGCTGGGGTTTCCAGGGATTCTTTCAATGTGTTGTTTTGTTCCATTTTTTATCATTCCAAGTGCACCTACTATCACTGGCACAACTCTTGTTTTCAATTTCCACATTTTTTCTATTTCAATTTCCAGGTCTTTATATTTTGACAGTTTTTCAAATTCCTTGATTGCTATGTTACAATCCGCTGGACAAGCCATATCAATTAATAGACAAGTTTTCTCCTTCTGGTTTTTAACAATAATGTCTGGCCTGTTTGCTTCAATTTTTCTGTCTGTGTAGATGGTGTAATCCCATAGAATGGTTACATCTTCTATTTCTGTAACCGGTGCTGGGTGATGTTCATACCAGTGTTTGCCTACAGCTTTTCCATAATGTTTGCATATTGCCCAATGTAAATATTGCCCAACTCTATCGTGGCGATTTTTATATTCATTTGGGGCAAGCACAGAACAGCCTGAGATTAGGTGGTCTATTGTTTCTTGGTGTTTATCACAAAACCTGCATTTTGGATCCATATTATTATGCATAATATTTGCCTGAAAGTTTCTCGTGAAAAGACTTTGGTCTTGTGCTGCAAGTATAAATCCTTCAGTTTCGGACTTTAATCCAGATGCACGTAACCATCGATGAGTATTAACTTTGTCAACATTGGATTTATTGGCACGTACTGGATATTGGCCATGCAGAGATTTGTCTTGCCAGCGCTGTTTCATCTGTTCAAGAGCTTTATATTTGGCTTTCATTTTCATATTCTTTGCCGCAATAGTCGGCTCTTGGCTTCCGTTCTGCTTTTCTACAGAATCTACTAACTGTAAATCTTGTTTGTATTTACTGCCTTCTTTTATTATTGAATATTTTTTCTTTCTTTCTTCATGTTGCCTTACTAATTGTATCATCCAATCCTTTGTTGTTTCTATGTATGTTAGTAAGCCAATAGTTGTTGTCTTGTATGACAATTCCAGCTGAATAAGACCTCTTCCACCTTCTTTACGGGGTATGTATAGACGGTCTACATCAGCCTTTGGATGATGCATCTTATGCTTAGAAAGAAGCTTTCTTGTTTTAGCATCCATTCGCCTGATGTCGTTTAGAGTCCAGTTTAAGATGTTAAAGCTATATTGGACAACTGGGATTGCAAGGCTATTAATGGCCATAACTCTGTTCTGTGAATTTAATTCAGTTTTTAATATCATTCGTAGCCTTCTATAGTACTCTTTACGCACTATTTCTTTCATTTTTTTATGGTGAATGTTTTCGCTCTCATTTACACCTAGGTATTTATAAGCTTCTTTTGGTTTCAATTCTTTTATTGTTACAGCAGGGTCTAGGCTAATTGAGGATGTTTCTTGTATTGATCCACGTAAAACTGTAGCTTTAGCACATTTATTCAAATTAAATTTCATTCCAATGTCTTCGCTGAAGCATTTTACAGTTTGCAGAAGACCTTCCAGTTCATTATCATTCTTAGCATATAACTTCAAGTCATCTATGTAAAATAGATGGCTTATTTTCTTTTGTCCTATTTTATAACCACATTCTGTCTTATTAAGTTGACTGGTTAGTGCTATTAATGATATGCAGAATAGTAAGGGAGATAAAGAATCACCTTGAAATATACCTCTTTTGATGTTTATTTCATCAGATTTATAGGTTCCATTTATATGATTGAGGTAAAGGGTTGTTTTCCATATAGACATGCATTGTTTGATGAAATTGATGATGACGGGCGATATCTTGTATATATTTAAAGTCTTTAAAATCCAGTCATGTGGCACACTATCGAATGCCTTTCGATAGTCTATCCAGGCAGTACTAAGATTTTTCTTTGTATTGTAGCAGTTTTCCAGGATCATTTTGTTAATTAGCAATTGGTCTTTACAACCATAACAGCCACGTTTGCACCCTTTTTGTTCAAGCGGTATTATGTCATTTCTTTCTAAGAATAAATATGTTTGTTTTGTTAAAATAGATATTAGTAGTTTATATGTTGTCGGAAGACATGTAATTGGTCTGTAGTTTTTCGGGTTGTTTGTGTCATCATTCTTGGGTAGAAGAAATGTAATTCCTTTGGTCATCCATGCAGTAATTTTAGTGGGATCGTCAACCATTTCTTGAAGTTCTTTGGCTATTTTTTTATGTGCTGCATTTAAATAATCTAGCCAAAAGTTAGGAATTTTATCTATGCCTGGGAATTTCCAATTGTGTGCTTTTTTTAGTGCAAATTTAACATCGTCTTCTGTAATTCCTGACCATGTCTGTTCGGGTTTATTTTTCATTCGTTCTATCTCCTGCGTAATCCAATGTACTTCCTTGCTAAGTTCTTTAAAGCAAGCCCATATCTTTTCCCAGAACTCTGTGACTTCTTCCATTCTGGGGGGTACTGTCACTTCAATTCTTTTTTTAACTATTTCCCTGTAAAATCTCTTTGTATCAGTCTGAAAAATCTTGTTTTCTCTGTAAAATCTTGCTCTTTTTTCATAGCGTCTTATTCTTTGAGCCTTCAGTTGGATTTTTTGCTTTATTTTTTCTTTATTTGATAAGACGTCGTTTACATTCTTGATGTTATATTTTTTTACGGCTCTTCTGCTTTTCCTAGTTCTTACATTTATTCCTCTACTCAGTTCATCCAATATTGATAATTCACTTCTAAGTTGTTCTATTTCTTTTTCTATTTTTCTTTTCCAAGGTGGAACTTCACGTCTACGAGACTGCCTTGTTTTTATTTTGATATTTAATTTTTTATTGCTGCTGTTGCTGATGCATATATTATTTCGTTAAGATTTGTATGAGGGTCTTCATCCAGTATTGATTTCAGTGCTGCATTGTAGAGTTTAATAGGACGGAGGTTATGTTTTGTTGGTAGTAATTTTGGGAGCTGTTCACGTTCCTCCATTGTAATATTTTGTATTTGACTTAGATGGTTTTTTTTATTTCTATCTTGGCTTCCTGTATATTGTTCATATTTCCCGTCAAATAATTATCTTCGATGTGTTCTGAACTCGTTTTATTTTTGTCTTTTAACTGACTCAGATCACATCTTTCCAGCACTTTTAAATTCACAGCATTATCTTCGCAGTGATTTGCGTGTTTCACGGTTTCTACATTATGACCTGTGGCTTGTTTGATGTTATTACTTTTTATTTCTGATTCCGGTTTCTTTTCATAATTTGTTGATTCGTCTCTTCTTGTTACAATTCTTTTAATTTTATTGATTTCAGCCTCAGTCAGTCGGTTATTACGAATAATGTACCTACGTACATTGGCTAATTTATTTTCGTCAATATACTTTCTATTTGCTTGACCAACTTTTTCACGCCAAATGTCATATGTTTGGCGAGTCACGTTTTTTGAGGTTTGAGTAACGCTTCATGAAATGCAGTCATAACGACTTTGTACTCCTCACGAGACCAATTTATTTTTTCTTTCTTTAAATATACGGTTGTAGATCTAGCTGGTGAATTTTCAGGACCAACGTTAGGATTATCCTGGTTGTGGGGACCTGAAGATTCATTCTTTGTGTAGGAGTTTGTTCCTATGGCAGATTTTTCGACCTCAGGTAGGTTCCCTCCTGAAGGACGGGCTCCCTGTTTATCCACTGGAAGAGCCATACTGGACTTTTTATTTCTATTTGTATTTTTCATGTTTTTCCCACGAGTGACGCACGGGTCCAAAAGTCCACCCAAAGTTGCCCAGCACGTTGGGTAACGGTCTTTTACAAACAGGGTCCCGAAGCCTGTAGGGGATCGTTTGTGACCTCATAACGCAGTAGCCATTCACTCCTCGGCACGATTAACACCTTGAGTTGCGGGTTGTTGTTCGGAGTTTTCCTTCTCCTAAATGGGCTGCCAAGCAACATCTGACATATGACATATACGCGATTGGAATTCAAGGAGAAAGACGCTGGTTAAAAAAAAAAAAAAAACAAACTTTGGCCTAGCAACGGCTCAACGAAACAACACATCAATACTAGAGTATTTTGTTAAAAAAAAAAAAAAATTATGAAATATCGACAGCTAAAGGAAATATAATACGGATGATTTTATTTAGGTTCATTTAAAGAGCAAATAGATAAATTAATTAAAATAAAACAGAATTTCATATAAAAAAATAAAAATAAAAAAAAATCCTGTTTATAGAATTTCATATTGAGAAAAGGAAAAATTCAAATAGAGAGACGCTGGTTGAAAAAAAAAAAAAAAAACATACTTGGGCGTAACGGTCGATCAACGGGAAAAAAAAAATGTAATAATTTGTTCGTCCACTCTATCATTCATTTTTTCAATAAAGTCGCTGGTCAAAAATAGGGTTATCAGAATAAGATAAATTAAATAAGTAAATTAAATCAATAGATAAATAAAAATAAATATATCAATAAATACGTAGACTTTCTATAAAATAATACCATATAAATTGTTTTTCATCGGATTTAATTTATTTTCTTGTTTTGTTTTGTTTTTAAGAAAATTATAATAGTTAAAAAAAAAAAAAAATTTCGATAATATCTAAAGAAAAAAAATCCTGTTTATATTAAAACAGAATTTCATATTGAGAAAAAGAAAAATTCAAAGAGAGAGACGCTGGTTGAAAAAACAAACAAACTTGGACGTAACGGCCGTTCAACGGAAAAAAAAACAACACTGCACTTAGAGAGTATTGTTAAATTAAAAAAACAATTGTTGCTACTATTAACCTTTGTCCTTGCAAAAAAAAAAAAAATTATAACTTTTTTTTAATAGGAAGAAAAAAATGGACATACCTTTGAGTTTACTACCGTAACATTTAAAAATAATAATTTGTTCGCCCACTGTATTCTGTGTTATTCTTTCATTAAATCCAACGAGAATAAAATTATCGAAAAATAAATAAATATATAAAATGAACGAACAAATATAATAAATTATTACATATTCTTTCTAAGAAAGAATATCGTAGATCGTACTTTTTTTTAGTGTTTTTCGTCGTATTTTTTTCTTATTCTTTTCGTTGTCTTGCTTTAGAAAACTAGTTAATAAATCTATTTAAGGATCATTAACAGAAGAAACATACAATTTGAATTATATACGAAGAAAAAATTAATGTTTATGTTTAAAATAGCGAAATTAAAAATTAATGTTTACGTTTAAAAAAATTTCAAAAATTTTTTTTTTTTTTTTTAATAGGAAAGAAAAAGTGGACATACCTTTGAGTTTACTACCGTAAAATTTAAAAATAATTTGTTGGCCCACTGTATTCTGTGTTATTCTTTCATTAAATCCAACGAGAGTAAGATTATCGAAAAATAAATAAATATATAAAATGAACGAACAAATATAAAGAAATTATTACATATTCTTTCTAAGAAAGAATATCGTAGATCGAACAAATTTTAGTGCTTTTCGTCGTATTTTTTTTACTTGTCTTGCTTTAGAAAACTAGCTAATAAATCTATTTAAGGATCATTAAAAGAAGAAACATACAAATAAAATTATATACGAAGGGAAAAATTAATGTTTATGTTTAATATAGTGAAATGGAAAATTAATGTTTACGTGAAAAAAAAAACCTTACGTTAGGTTACTTTTTCAGGAGCCTCAGAAAAGCACGTCATTCTCGTTGTAATTCCAATCGCGTATATCTTCTTCTTCTTCTTCTTCTTCTTCTTCTTATTATTATTATTATTATTATTATTATTATTATTTTTATTAACGTCTTTGCGAAATTTGTTTGATTCATACATATATATATATATGTATATATATATTATTTTTTATTTATTATTATTATTATTTATTATTTTTATTATCTATTATTAGTATTATTATTATTTAAGATGTTATTTGAGATTGTATTTTAATATCTTATTTATATTTTCTTACAAAGAGTTAGGATTTGAACTATATTTATAATAAATTACTACTAGTGGTTATTTTGTAATTTGTATTTGGATGTATTTATTTTTCGCCATAAATATAGCGCATAGTAGGTATATATTAATTTAAGATTAAATACCGTGTCGTGTTTCTAAGAATGAATATAAGTGTAATGGACGTCGGTTTCGATCTAAGACTTTTATTTTGAATTATTTTAAATTCTTTTCTTTCTATACTACCCGCTCACTTTCTTTTTCTTTCTTACTTTTTATTTCTTTTTTCTCTTTTTTTAGGTTTATATTTCTACCTTTTACTTTTTTTTTTATTTTATTGAAATATTGTTTTTAGTACAATTAATTATTTTAACAGAATTTTTAAATTAATATTAATTTTTAAAATAATAATAATAATAGTTGTAATTTTTTCAAATTGTATTAAAATTACGACCTATAATTTATTTTTGTAACCTAAATATATCCTATTACATTTGAAACTAAATTCCAATGTTAAAATCTTCACGTCATGTTTTTCTAAGAAATCAGACGAGTCGTTAGAGACGCTATTTCGATACATGAAGTGAATATTTTATTACACTGGATACTGTTTATTTTCTTTTTATTTTATTTCTTTGTCCTTTCTTATTTTCTTTTTTCTCTTCTTTTTTCTCTTCTTTCCATTAATGAATCTTCTACTTTTTCTTTATCCTTGTTTTTGTTTTTTTCTATTTTTGGGGTTCTTTTTAAATAAGCGATTTTTTTTTAAATTACCGTTACAAATGTTTATTCTAAATATGTACATGTGTGCTGATTCTAAAAATGGAAATATGTGTTGAGGGACACCCGCATTCATGTGATAGTATTGGGAGGCTTGTCCGTTCAATACTACCCTCATTGTAAGGTTTGAAAAGAAGGACTGGATCAGGTCAAACAATTGTCCAGTTATACCATAGCCCTGCAGCCTGCATAGAAGGCCAGCATGCCATACTCTGTCAAACGCTTTGGAGATGTCAAGGGCAACATTTTGGGTTTCGCCGTTTTTGCCTGGTGTATATATTCAGAGATGGTCGTAAGCATATCAGTAGTAGACCTGGTGAAGCGGAAGCCATACAGTTTGTCAGAGAAGAGACTGTGGGCTGTTCGATGTTGAACCACCTCGGCGTTGATGACGACTTTGAACACTTTGCCAAAGATCGGTAGGAGGCTGATAGGGCGATAATTAGCGGAGTCTGAGGGTTTTCCGATATTTTTTTTATATAGGAACCACGGAAGAGGATTTCCAGCAGTCAGGAAAGCAGGAAGCAGAAAGGCAGTAGCTATAGAGTTTAGAGAGAACAAAGGAGATTTCAGGAGAACATTTCTTTAGGACAATGATGGGTATTCCGTCGCCACCGCTCGCCTTATGGGGGTCAAGCTTGGTAATTATTTTGGAGAATACCGATGGAGTAATTAGTATGTCAGTCAGTTGGGCATGGGTTCGGAGAGTGAATCCGGGTACGGATACTGCAGACGAGTCCAATATATATATATATATATATTCTAAACATATACTGTTAAATATAAGAGACAATGAATGTCTATTATGTTTAATCATAAGTCGTTCTAAACGTCGTATTTTGGCTTTAATTTCACTTGAAAATAAAGACAAAAATTCTCCAACATTTGGATATTTTTTTATTAATTTGCTTCTAAGCTTTCGGCTCACATGAGCCATCTTCAGAGAGATTATTTAGACGGTAATAGAATAACATTCACCATCACCGACGATTTTATTTTGTGCTGACATAAAAAATTATCCAAATGTTAGAGAATTTTTGTTTTTATTTTCAAAGCCAAAAATACAACGTTTAGAACGGATCATGATCAAACATAATAGCCATTCATTGTCTCTTATATTTAATAGTATATATTTAGAAAATTATTTGCTGCCTCGATACACTATATATATATATATATATATATATATATATATATATATATATATATATACTGTAATAGTTGTTACAATGGTTTATAAATTCATAGTATCACTACACAAAAATTGTTGCGTTTCGAAGCTAGCCCTTTATCTGGGCTGCTTTTTCTTCAGGTGATTTTGTTGATATGAGAATTATCTAGTTGAAAAGACCGTTTATTTGTGTTCGATTTGTTTTTTAGATAAATAGGAAAACCTATCCTGAACTTAGCCACCAACAAACACTTAACCCTAAGATGTTAAAAAGGTCAACAGAATTCAAATTACAGACCAACTGTAATTTGAATTCTGTTGACCTCTTTAACATCTTAGGGTTAAGTGTTTGTTGGTGGCTAAGTTCAGGATAGGTTTTCCTATTTATCTTGTGTGGGTGTAGGCTGCTGGCGCCGTGCGTGTTGTTATTTAGTTTAAGGGTTGATAGGTGTTGTTTTGTTTTGGGGCTGGTTGCTTCTTACTTTAATTTTGGTTATTTTATATTGGTTTTTTTTTGTTTTGTTTTTTTTAGTTTTTTACAGTGTCGATATATTCATTTGTTTTTCTACTATTTTACTGTAACTGCACTTTTTTTCTGGTATGGTATGGGGTTTGTTGTCTTCTTCTGATTATTTATAGGGTTGGTTGTGTGTATTTTTTATGTTTTTGGGGGGGGTTTCGTGGGTGGGATGTTTATTTGCTTACTTAAATTTTAGCGAGAAATGTTTGCTATGTTTGCAGAGTACTATATTAAACAAAAAGACAAACCGCAAAAATGCCTTTATAAAATGTATTGTGTTTTATTTTCTATATATTCTGCTACACCTGTTTCTTGTTTCGCGAATATCAGCAGGCAGAGAGTGGTTGTCAGTTATCGTCTTGTAATGGTGAAGGAATCTCACAAAGTTTTCATCTTTTCATTTTATTTAAAATATACACTTTTCTCTTGTAGAAACCAGTACAGCATCCACATTAAATATAAATATATGTGTTTCTCTCGCACATCCCGCCTGTGGAACTCTCTCCCATATTCTTTCTTTCCTAATGGCTACAACCTCCAAGAATTTAAATGCAATGTCAATACTCAACTACTAACCACTGGGTTCTAGCTCTCTCCCCATCACGTATATCCTTCCCTTTCCCTCCACCTATGTAACTGTCATCATACCTGCATTCTCATCTTTCTATTGCTTTTTTCTAACTGGTCTGTACTCCTCACTCTCTTCTAATTAATCTTTTTACAGTTATGTAGCCTCCCCCCACATCAGTGGCATTTCCGCCTTGCTCGAGGTGAAATGATTAAATATATATATATATATATATATATATATATATATATATACATATATATATATATATATATATATATATATGTCAGATCAAGTGAATATTTCAAACTTTTCATTTTGAAATATCCACCTTAGTTTAACTTAAATATATGAATAGTAACAAGCTTTTAAAGCAGAGGCATGAAACCACAGTAAACTGCAAGCACATTAAAGAACTAATATTACAATCATTCTGAAAAATACTACAAAACGCAGAGGTAGGACTCCATAGGAAAATCTTTCTAAAAAAATTTAAAAATTCTATAGAGAAAATCGAAATACTAAATTCTAAAGTAAGGTTTAATAGCCATAATTAAATTAGATATTTTTCTCTAAATAATTAAAACTTTTATAGAAGAAATCAATTTACTACATTCTAAAGTAAGGTTTAACAGCCATAATTAGATTAATTATATATACTGTCCTTGTAGGTGACAAGGCGAACCACGCTGCCGAGCTTGAGAAGGAGCTCCAATCCGCGGTGGATTGGGGTAAGAAATGTCTCCTAAAATTCAATTCTTCCAAAACGAAGCTGCAGTCAATTAAACACCACAGAGGACCGCACCTTCCTCCTATTAGCATGGAACAGGCTTGCCTCCCAGAGAGTAAAACACTACGCTTGCTTGGCCTGACACTCTCTGCGGACCTCAAGTGGAATGACTACGTAGAATCCATTGCTAAATCCGCTGCCATGAAAGTCGGCTCTCTGTGCAGGGCCCGGAAATTCTTTCCGCCTGAATCTATCCTGCAAATTATAAATCCACCATCCGCCCGTGTATTGAAAACTGCTGCCACATCTGGTCGGGTTCCCCTTCTATTCTCCTCGGGGTTCTTGACAAAATACAGCGTAGATTCTGTAATGTGATTGATACCGACTAGGGTGACCACCTGCAGTATCTCTCTCACCGGCGTGACGTGGCTTCCCTGTGCCTCTTCTATAAATACTTTCATGGCTTCTGCTCTGATGAACGTAAATCACTGGTGCCCGCTAGATGTGAATTTGCACGAGATACTAGATTGGCAACTAGGTCCCACCCTTTTACAGTGAAACCGATGAAATGTAACCGCAATTTCTACTCCAACAGCTTCTTTCCTCGCACTTCCCGCCTGTGGAATTCCCTACCGTGTGCTTGCTTCCCAGACGACTACAACCACCAGGAGTTTAAATGTAAGGTGCATAGACACCTCCTAACACACTAACTCACACCAACTCTCTCCAACTCTCTCCCTATGTACATCCTAAGTCGTCTATCGCCCTCCTTCTGACATTTCCTATACCCAATCCCTCTATGTAATCCCCTGCGCTATAGTGGCAGTGGAATGCCTTGCTTGGCGTGACACGATTAAAAAAAAAGATACACACAAAACTTCAACTATTACCTTAAATACAAACACACCTATTACCTATTCATCTATTACCTTAAATACAAACATTCAATCTTTCCTCCTAAATAAAATTTTACTTATTACGCACTTATTACTTGCGTTTATCTAGTACTTAAAAAACCCTAACACTAAAATTTACCTCTTACATTAAATTTTACCGCAAACGGTGATATAATTACAATTTGAAATTTAATAGAAAAATCGGTTTCCAAACTGTGATCCAATTAAGATTTAAAATTTAATTGAAAAAAATCGATTTCCTAAATCAAAAATTATGATTAAATATACAAATTTAGATTATTTACAAAAACCCTACTTAAATACAAAAAAATATTCTGTACGGAATACGCTTCCCACCCCTAACCTGTTCCTCTAAGAAATCCTAAAGGATATAGTCTAGTCACAAGATATATATAAATAAAACTTACACTCTAACTACTAATGGTAAATCTGTCTAGAATTCAAAGACACTCATTAATGAAACATACTCACTACTCACACCCACACCACCCGCCTCAAATTCCTAAAGGTCAACCAGCCGGACTTGTTCCCTTATCACTAAACCTCCTCCCACGTACCTTTGGATATATATAGAAAAATTATGTACGTGTTCTAAAATATAATTTATCATAAATATTCACAGCTCTATATATTATATATCGAGCACTGTTTTAAATTAATGTTTTGGACGTTGTTAGAATTCTTTCTTCGTTCTGTTTTAACTCGGATATATATATATATATATATATATATATATATATATATATATATATATATTTGTATTTATATACGTACAGATTTCACAAACACACACACACACACACACACATATATATATATACATATTTGTATTTATATACGTACAGATTTCACACACACACACACACATATATACATATTTGTATTTATATGCGTACAGATTTCACACACACACACACACACACACACACACACACATATATATATATATATATATATATATATATATATATATATATATATTCAAAGACATAGTAGCAGGACCAGCATGGCCAACTCGTACGCTCAGTACATTAATAGATATAATATAATACTGCAACCATTCACAAAGCAAATTGAAAGCTACATCAGAAATGGTATTTACTTCCTTAGCTCCATACCATAAAAAATAAATTCGGGAACACTTATGGCAATATAACTCATGAGTTAGGTAAACAGGCAATTTCATTCTGATCGAAAAACATCCATAAATTATACACCCCAGATTCACTAATGATTTCATCATCGATAGTATAGAACTAATTCTTAACAACAACACTTTTTTAAGTTGACAAAAACTACAACCGAAACCAAAGTACTAAAATAGGAATGAAAATGGTACCAACAAATGCCACCCTAAATTTAGCTTACTTCGGGGAAAACCTATGAGAAAGAATAAAAAAAATCTATGGGGATAATATGAAGACCCACTGACTGGATGACTGTTTCATTTTCTGGAAATTCTTATGAGGCGATATTAAATAATTTCACTCTCTACTCCAGAACGTGCACCCGAATATCAAATTTATCCATGAATATAGTTTCCACGAATTACCATTTTTAGAAATGGTGATTAGAAATAGGAACAACCACATAATCACAAATATATACCACAAGACTACAGTTACCTAACAATATCTTCTTTTTAAGAATCATCACCCCAAAACTGCCTAAAATCCACCCCCTATTGACTAGCACGTAGGGTTTTTGTTGTATTGTCCAACAAGCACCTCCAAAAGCCCGTCTAGAAGAATTATATGAAACTCTAAAAAAACGAGCCTATTGTACAACACCTATAAAAAAAAAGGTTTTGAACTAGCGGAAAAATACCCCTTTACGAACTACGAAACCAAAGAAACTCAAAAATGGGTATACAGGTTATTATTATTATTATTATTATTATTATTATTATGTCATTTTTCATCATATTTCGATTTCTGCTTTGGTCTCACTACCAACCAAGTCTGTGGGGAGACCTAAGGCAGGTCGTGGCGTGTTGTTATTACTCCATTTCATGTTTTTCTATCTTCCCTATCATCCCTAGCATTACATAGATAAAGTTTTCCTTAGTGTGTGGGCTGTACTTAATAAGACAATTTTTT